>CANXYI011361844.1:0-12237 GCA_948208565.1 Hura crepitans | reverse complement strand
AAGTCCATTTTATTCCATTAATTAAGGCCTTATTACATGCAATTTATGAGTTATATTCAAGCTAAGTTTAGTCTGGTCCTTTTATAGGACCGTTATAGGTCATTTCTATTATTTATGTACACATTCACAGGCCCAATATTGGCCTTGTTCTAGGCATTTTTCCAATGCCATTCTCAATCAACATCTCATATAATCATAGGCTCAAAGCCAAGTTTATTTATAGCTTTCAAGTGACCCTTAAGGTAGCCTCAAATTCCATTCAAAATAAATGTACAAAAGGTTTCAAGTATGGGTACCATTTTATGCTATTATAGCTAAAATTTTAGGCTAATTTAATCACTTAAATTTAAGCAATTCTAAACCACATTCTAACTCAATTTAACATAGGTTTTTTCTTACTATTATTTAACCATTTTCATGCAATATATCTCACATATGTATCCCTATTCCATTATAAGGTCATGTTCCCCATTTCATGTTTAACATGCTATGTTATTTCACACATAGTTTAGCATGCTACAATAAGCTCATTATACCTTAATTTCCATACATGTGTCTCGATCAAAAATGGATAGTGACCATAATCATGCTTTTACTAACATTTAATCATACATACAAACATTATAGCATACCACAAGCACATATACTACATGCCATGCCAACCAAGTCATATTAAAACTCTCATATGCCACAGCTATAACCTAACCTCACATTAACTCACTTGTTTTTGCTAATTCCATCACACAGCATATAACCCTATTCCTAACATGCCATTATCTACCCAATATCCAAAGCCTCACACATCATACACATGCCTTACCAATTAAGCACCTCTCTGCCATATTTATATCCTAGCTAGATACCTGTATTTTCATTAGTTTGCCACACACATATATCACATTTTATCACTCTAACAAAAACACACATATATTCATCTTATGCCTATGGCTTCATCCATAAGTTAACATGCCAACCAGCCATGTTTTATTATTTTAACATAAGCACGCATACATATGCTCTATACCGCACATTTTGTGCCATTGCACCACTCATATAGGTTTTGGCCATACATGTCACGCATATGCACATGTATTATTTCTTTATGTTCACCACTTGTACATACTTTGCCAAGTCAATATTCTATTTCCATCAAAGTTCACTCATCATAGACATAATATACCTAACATAGATTAGGCTTCTACCTTTCGGCTAACCCAAATTGAATATCCTAATTTATCTTTCCTCACTATACACACTCATAACCTATTCTAATCATGCATATTAATCATATAACATCATATATTTTTCATACAAGGCTTAATCCTTGCCTTCCAAGCCCAAAACACCCTTTTTATACCTCATGATTTTGCATAATATTTAACATAATCCTATCTTTTACACCACACACACCCTAAAATCATGTCAGTATATGACATACACACCATCTCCTCCTAATTCAATTTATTCATGAAGTCCACACATCCTCTTACCTCTCGACTTCATGTAAACAACACTAATTTACCACACAAAATTAGCATCCTTACTTAAATGAATATTTTGTATTTTTACTACTCATTGCAACCATCAATTACATATTACCAAGCTACTAAAACTCTTAAAGAAAAGAAGTAAGTGATGATGGAATTATGAAATTCACATACAATTTCAAAAAGCTAAGCTTTTTTATGCCTTATGCTGGCTTAATGCTCCCTTGTAACACCCTTTTCCTTAAAACTTTAACTTGAGAGCATCCTTAGTGTCCCTCCCATTTCCTCTAAAAATATCACCAAAATTGCACGTATACTAATTAAAAATTTTTTGGCATGTAGGCATGTTTAGGGAAGAGAAATCCTCTAAGAAAAGTAATAAAAATCAAAAGAAATTAACTCACTCTATAATTGGATTTCATGCTGCCCTTGTATTCATCTTTACTCCACCTTAGTTTTTCTTGAATTTTTGGGCATCTTGTGGACTTCTCAATCTTTAAAATTGGATTTGTCACTTGAAATGCTATATCTTGGCGGTAATTAGATGGAAATATAGGGCTAGAATAGCCATGAAAGGAAAAGGAAGAAAGCTAGAAATGGTGGCTAATAAAATGCAAGAGAAAGGAAGAAAAGAAAGAAAAAGAAAGGCGAGTGTGGGGTTTTAGTGGGCTAAGTGTCCCTTAAAGGGAATGGCCACCTTCCACAGCTACTAGAGAAATGTTGGGGTACCTTAGCTCACGTCTCATGGCACTTGAGTGCTCAAAAACTCGATTTTTTAGTAAATAGGGGCTGCTAACTTTGGGGAATTTTTAAAAATACTCCAAATAAAAAAATTATACCATTTTTTTTCTAAATTCCTCATTAGGCCCAATTAGATGCCCGTAAAATTTTGTAGCAAAAATTGTTGAGAATCTCAGTAGAATTTTGGGAAATTTTAAAATTTCACCCAAACCTCCAAAAATCATTATGTTTGTTCTAAAAATCCTCTAATAAGCTTATTTAGGGGCATGCAAAATTTTATATCCAAATTCCTTTTAGAGATGGGCTAGCAAAAATCTTGAAAAATTATTAGTTTGCTAAAATATCGAAGATTCTCAAATGACCTCGAAAAATTAAAATTCCTTCTCCATTGGCCTTGTTTCAATTTTTAACCTTCAGGTTATGATATTTTCATGCCTATTCAAGCTCATCCCAGGTCATTCCTAGCCTAACTCTATCTATGTTTATGGCCCACTAAACTACAGCTCAAAATAATTTATTTAATCTGCTAAATTTTTAAATTCAATTGTTTCCACCCTTTTTGAGCCTCTTAAAAATTCATGGCCAGCATACCCTGCCTCGGACCTTGTAAAGGTGACTTGGCACTTTAGGCACACTTTTCGGGCCTTGAGGTACTATTCATGAAGCCTTGGCATACAACATTACACCTCTACTTGACAAAGTAGTCCCTTAGACTATTTCCCTTCTTCAGGTTTCCCCCTTTGTTCAAATTGTATCCCAATCCTCTTTCATCCTTTTAGGTATGGAGTTGCAATGGCTTAGTTATACCTTGCAAAATCTTCCTTAAACTAGCAGCAGGGAAGAAATCCATCTTTTTCATTCTTTTAGACACAGCGAGGCCTATGTAGTCTTTCTAAATCCCAATAACATAAAACCCAGTGAAAGGTTGATTGGCAATAGCTAAAGTGGAAACACAATGATCAATTTTAGCCTTTATACTACTAATATTACCTTTATATGGGAACTAGATCATTTGGTACAAGATGGAGGGGACTGCTCTAAGTTTATGGAACTATAGCCTTCTTAGCAGAACAAAGAATGTGGCTGGAATATCAATTATAGTAAATTCTACCTCATTAATAATAGGCCCTACATGAACCTTGGTGGTGAAGGAACCTTTAACTTGTCTCCTCGTGTCATCATATGCCTTGATAGTAATACTTAAAGGTGTTAAGTCTTCCTTTTTGATTCCCAAACCAAACAGGATCTTAGCTGTCTAGACACATAATGAGGAGCCATCATCAACCAAATCACATCCGGTCCTTTTCCCATTCACCTTAGCTCTAATGAAAAGAGGCCAATTGTGTTCCATTCCTTCTAAGGGTAGGTTAGCATATGAAAAAGGTGATAAGGCCTATCTTGCCTATCTTTTTTACTTGCACTAGCTCATCAAGGGTAGTTGTGATACGTATAACCACTTGACTTAAGGCTTCGACTACCTTCTGCCTATGGTTTTTTTATGACATTAATAAGTCCTAAATGCTAATATTAGCTTGAGTCTTTTTAAGCTGTTTAAGTACTTCCTTATGCTTACCTTCCTTAGTTTTATGCTCTTTCTTGGGTAGGATCTAACCATTCTTTTTTACTCTCTCTATTGCCTTTCCCTCAACCCTAAGTGGTTCTCTCTTTCCCTTTTTAGAACCATCATAAAAAGATTCATCCCAGAAGTTCTTACTCTCCCTAGACTCACTATCACTCTCACTCTCCTAAAAGCTAGTTAGAAGGATGGATTCACTCTCTCTCACCCCCTTATAGATCTCTTAGTGGGATCCATAAACATCTCTAAGCACATATTCCTTAAGCAGTATAAATTTATGAAGGCAAGCAGTATGGTGTTTGGGTAATGAGGTGGCTTCAAGATCGGGTAATTGTTTGGAATCTATAAGGTCTTGGATGGCTCTTTTGAGGAGCTTACAATTGTCAATAAGGTGTCTAATTCGCTGGTGATAGGTATAGTAGTGGTCATGCCTATTGTTAGGTGGTAATGGTCCATTGAGTGGCTGAGGTGGAAGTGGTTGTAACTTGCCCTCATTAGTGAGTTTTCTCAAGCACCATGAAAGAGACTTACCTAGGTTGGAATATCTTTTGCCTTAGACAGCATGCACATTGGCTATCTTGGCTGTACCTTTAATGTTATTGCTCATGAAAGTGGGGTTACTCATCCTCTTGAACCCCTTATTTTGGTAATTCCCCTCTAAGTCAATGGTGATGTTTTTCAACTATACCTAAGCGGTGTTGCCTTTAACAGTAAGCCCACTATTCATATAACTATTCACATTTCTAATGAACATCTTAATCTAATTAATGTCCTAAGGCTTATTCCTCATCTTCAAGATTTTATCCCTCTATCTTTGTAAGTAGTCAAAGAAGCGCTTATTCGGTCTTCACTTTACCTACTCCAGATCCTTTAGTATGATCTCTATACTGGTATTATTAGAGTACTGCTTATCAAATGCCCATGCCAATTCATTCCAGTCTTCTTTAACCCTCTTCTCTTGGTAATGATACTAGTCTAAGGCTTCGCCTATGAGAGACATACTGAATAGGTTCACTTATGGGCTTAATTAGGCCCGATGACCTCTCGTATTTAAAGTGCATGCAAATACAATGGCCTAGGATATTTTATTCTTATTCAGAGTGAAATTAGGTTAGGCCCATCCCAGACAAAAGGTATAATGGGCTTGCCCCCACTCTAATTGATGTCAAACATAATAGGCCTATATAATAGTCGCAATGCAATTGCAAACACTTATGGTTATCTAACCTAGGGGAAGTTGCTATGCTTGAGTATATAAGCTCACCGTCTAGTTAAAAGGCTTAAGGCTCCTACAAGCGAAGGTCACTTCTAACAGGTCTTTCTAATTAAGGATAATAGTAACCGATTAGTTCACCTTTTCATATACCTAGAGACATAAGGTTTATGAGTCATGGATATGCTAGCACTTCTCTATTCTTGAATGAAAAATAGAGTCACGGTTCACAACACCATCTAGGATCAAAAGGGATGTAATATATATAGGATGCAATGTATGGGATTGATAAAAGTTAAAATATTAGATGGTATATTATTTGGGCACTTTCAGATTGAGATTCTTAGTCCCTAGTAGAGTCACCACTGTAGAGAATATGATATTTTTATAGGGGACAAGAGTGGTTAGTGGTTGTAACTTGCCACCTAGCCTCTACACTAAGACCTCTGATCTTTTGTACTAGAAAGGTTCAAAATTTAAAACTTTTTTATACCTAAAAAATATTCCTTTTTTGTATATTGTAACATTTATCAGTCTCGTATCAAGCAAACATGTATTATATTTAAGCATCCATATCACTATTGCATATAAGGAAAGTGAATTGTAGTATTTAAAGCAAATAACAAGCAGACAATATATACATCCAGAAACTGTGCCATTCATTAGTTGTAGTGTGGCTTGACAACTACTTATAATTTTATAGGAATTGGCAGTAATTGCCAAACTCCCTTCTCGAGGAGATTGGCCTTTACTGAAATAAAATTTTCATGATAACTTTTGATTAATAAAGACTCAAATCCATTTTTTATTAGGAAAACACCAATTAATTAAGTAGAAAACCATTTTAATGTGAGATTTAGGCCTTTGGCATGTAAAATAAGTTATTAACTACCTATTACAACCCCAAAAATAAGCAATAAAATATACATAATATAGAATCAAAAGAAATATCCATAACAAGAAACTGGTTTCCACCTATGTGTTGTTAGGTCTGCATAGACTCCATAAAGTTTTGGCATATGTCCATGCAAACTTACACCCATATGATATACTAGATTCGTCCGAACTTCCCACTTTAATCAAGTAAGTCACTTGTAACAATCTCAAAGAAATAAGACCGAATAGCCCACAAGGAACTCAAAAGATAATGTCATTAAGTAACATGATATGAATATGAATGATCTATGATTCAGGCTATAAAGGGTTTATGAAGTGGCATAAGCATTTCAATTATAAATGGTGTATTAATGGACATATAAACAAGTGAAAAGTTACAAGATAAGTTCACATAAACTACATTCCTCGCGAGAGGGAGTCCATGGGGATGGTAAATAGTGGTAGATATATAGAGAACAAATATTCGTGTGGACCATGTTCCTTATGAGAGGGAGTTCGTATAGACTTTATGGCATTAATGATACACCTAAATCTTATATGTCCATATAAGCTACGCTCCTCACAAGAGGGAGTCCATATGGATTTCATGCTAGTCATAAACATTTTTAATATTCATTTATTATTCATAAGATGTACCAACATGTGTGAATACATAAATGGCATAGGATGAACAAGATTTACAGAAGATAACTAAAACAATTCAAGAATGAAGTCCGTGTAAACTACATTCCTCTTATAAAGAAGTCTGGGTAGACTTATGCATATTCACAACATAGTCCATGAGCTGATTATCAAGAAGGCAAAATAGTTATAACATGATTAAAGTCACTCTACACCTGGTGAAATGGTTTACAAAGATGACCTACTCTTATAACCACTCCTAGGGATCATTGAGAATCACCTTATTGATAACCAATCATGGGAGATCGTAGGCCTAAGGGAATAGAAAATAAATGCACTAATATGAAGAAGAGGGCCTTAAATCTTACCTTGTGATTATGCCTTTGAATAATGCAAAAGGTTAGAGTTTAGAAGAAAATAAATATATGGCTAAAAGACTAGCAGAGCAAATCTTGTTTGGAGTTCTCACTTGAACTCATGGAAAGGGTTTTCTTGGAGTGCTTTCAAAACACTATTCTTTAAGAAAGCTTCTAAAGATTTTTCTCCCCCTCTTTCACAGCCCAAAAGGGGTATTTATAGCCTTTAGGCTATAGATATCCCATTCAGAGGTGATTGAATCCTTCCAGGACTATGATTCATTGTCTAGATAGGGATCCCACACTTCTAGGAGATTTCATCAACAAGTTCATATGAACTAAGAACACTTAGTCCATGCAGACTTAGGTGGATTTTCCCTCTAGTCCATAGGCTTTAGGCTAGGTTTGTGTTTAATCCATGTGGATGTGGGTTTGGACTTGTTTAAGTAGACTATAGGCCTTAGGCCTGATAGAGCTAATTAGGCTAGTATAGACCTAGGTGGGTTTTATCCGTGCTGACTTTGTTTGTGAGCTAAAATTGGTCTGTGCGGATCAGCTTCCTAAGGGGTTCGTGCCATTGCTTAAAAGACTATCTGTGGTTATCATCATAGGCTAAAAAGTGAGGTGTTTACATTAGTTATGGTTGGTCTTTTATTAATGCGTCCAATAATTTATAAATTAAAATATTCTTTATACAATTAAACGTTAATTTGTCAATTCTTGATTAAATTTATAAAATTTGCCTACAAACACCTTAAGTTATGATCCTAATTTGGGCATTTAGAAAGATATACAAATCTATAAATTTATATAATCCTCTATGCATTCCTAATGAATATTTTATTTTTTCATACTTTAAATATTTTTTTCTTCAAAATTTGTAGATTGAACTATTTGAATTTTTTCCCACTTAATTTATAGAACAAATTAATATAAATTAAAACTTGCTTCATACATATGTTAATTTCTTGATTCTTGATTTAATTTATAAAATTGTTCTGAGAAAAACTTAGAATTATGATATTGATTTTAGCATTTGAAAAGACAAATCAATCTATAAATTTATATACTCCCTCTATTATATCTTAAGTGTCCCGTATGATTATTTGATTTTGTTTTGCTTTAAATATTTTTTTTTCAAATTTGAGAGATTCTTAGTTAAAAGTTACAACTTAACCCATTGTTTACATTCATTCAAAAATTAAGCCCATAAAAATTTCAGGCCTAGTAATTATATTTCCAGCCATTAAAGTAGTGGTTAAGTCAAATAAGGCCTTAAGAAATTGATATGTGATTGAACTCTAATCCTTAATCAAATAAAGATGGCAAGTAAATAGAATTTTATTAGAATAGAAATTTAGACTTATTTATAGGCTACCAAACACAATTAAAAAACACACTCCATTAATACTAATTCAATTTACTATTGTTACTTTCATAGCTTTCAATAAATTTACTTTCAATCATTAGTTTAATTATAACTCAAATTATTCTTTGTGGTTTTTACTTCATGCTCTTAGTTACTGCTCATTAGTTTAATTTAATTGATATATATCTTATGGAGCTTTCTTAAACCTTTGAATGGAGATTTTATTGGTTTTCTATTTGATTATCAATCTTATTAGATTATACTGGCAAATCACTTAAAAAATTCATTACATTATTTATTCCAAAATTTTGGGTAAAACATCTTATTTAACAACCATAGTGGGAGTTGTATGATGGCTCATAATCACTTGGTCCTAGGGCTCCCAAGTTTGGATTACCTAATGATAAAGATAGGATAAGGATTCTCGAAAATGAGAACCTTAATGTCTAACCAAAAGTCTTTTCTTTGGCCAAAAGGCCAAGTCTTCTCAAAATCAAATAAAAAAATCTTAAGTTTTTATGGATTTAGAAAAGCGATCTCTGAATTGACACAATAAACTCATGGTGTGACCTAAATTACATAAAAATAGGGGTTTATAATAGGCTAAAGGCTTAACCTAATAGAATGAAGGTGGATGCCTAACATTGATCCCAAAAAGGGGTGCGGGAGGAGAAGCCCCATGCAGTATGGAGTCATTGATAAGAAAAAATAGTTTTGAAATGTTTTAAAAAGAAGTTTTATAATTATAAAAGGATTTTTTTAATGATTTTCTAATGTTTTAACCAAAATTATGCCATTTTAAGGCTTCCTTAAAACAACCTTTTTTGAGTCCTCTCAAAATGACTGTTTTGGTCCTTAAGTGACTATTTTAGCAGTTCCTAATACAACACCATTTTAAATTTTTTAGTCTGAATCAAATTCCAAGTCTAACCACACGTAAAATAGTTTTTTCATTTCAAAACACCTATTTCACATCATTTTCAAATAGCCTTTTGAGACATAAACTTTGAATATAAATTTTAAATGCCCTATCAATTGTAAAGGTCGACCTTTTTAGTAAGTGTGCACTCACAGATGTGAAAAACATTTTCTAAACACCAAATTGTTTTTTAAGTGAATTTGCAAACCTTTTCCTTATTTTTTTTTTCTCTCATGTTAACTGAAGGACAAAAATTGAAGGCAATTATACACACTAGGTTAACCGGTTCTTTCTCTTCTTTCTTCTTTTCCTTTTTATCCATCTGCCAGTTATGTGTGGTGTCTTTGTTTTATTTTCTTCATTACCCATCTACCAGTTAGATGTGGTAGCCTTATTTTATTTTCTTTATTACCCATCTACCAAATAGATGTGGTAGTTTTATTTCATTTGCTTATTTATCTACAAATTAAAGAGATAATTTATTACCTTTCCACTATTGATAATATTATGTTACTTTTATTTCTATCCTAATTTTTATTCATTCCCTTTCATCATCCATTTACTAGTTAAATGGAATGATTTAATCCACATCATATTTTTATTTATTTAATTGCCATTTATTCTATTTTATGTTTATTATGTTATTTATTTTCTTTAAAATTTTAGTTTAATTATTATTCATAATTTCATTCATACTAACACATGGGTATTATTACGGAAGCCAATTATTTGAGATATTTTGGAGTTGTTACCAAACCTATTTGGACTTTCTTTTGGCAAACTTTCATTATGGATAGGCATTTATTATGCTTTCTTGTAATTGTCTCATAGGCAATATCAATGTAATTTCTATTTTTTAGATTATAATGTATTTTAGGTAATTTCTTTGTATTAGGTTAGATTTTATTTCAAATAATTGCCATGTAATTTTTATTACCTTTCAGTGTGGTGCCATTTACCTGATCCTTGCACTAGACTCGAATAGGGAGCGCACAACACATATACAATATCCGATTTTATAACCCATAAAACCATATTAAATTAAAACTTCTATTAATTAAATAATTAATTTCATTATGGGGTTGTTAAAACACTGAAAATCATTTGGCACACTTTATGAGGCAACTAATGGGGTCATCATGTTAAAAATCCAACATCATAATGGCTATATTGGGACACTTTCTCAAATAGTAAACCTATTAAAAAAACTTACTATAAAAGACATATAACACATCTCAACTCCAAATGGGTCCTCCTAACCCTCTAAACTTCATTAGAAAAATAGAGAGCCTCAGGCTCAACACAGTTAGCATTCTCACATGCAACATCAGTGTTATCACACAATTTAAGTAAGAAAAAAATAAAACTTTTACAATAATACAACTTTAGTTACAAAACAAACCCATAGTGTAAAGATTAGGCCCAATCCCTCTAGAATCACAAGAGCAACACTAGTAATATTTACATCAACATCATTTCACAAAAAAAAACCAAAAATGCCCAAGAAGGGTAGCCTTTGCATTCTTCTATGGGGCAAAAGCTTTGACTCTAATTTGCTGCTCTATTACCTACGCATTGCAAACAGGCAATACGCTAAGCTTTTGCTTAGTAGTGTAATCACTTTAATTTGATATAACATTTTTAAGCATGATTTTATGAAATATATGCCATATAAATCATTTATTATCATACACATGCACACATTATGAACATCACATAATTATGCAATTGTAGCACGTAATTGCCTTAAAAAACATGAAAACCATATTATGTCCACACTTATAGCTTAATTGCTCTAAACATAAAAGGACTCAACTATACATATAAGATACTCATATATTAATAAAAAAGCATTCACATACTCTATTATACATTATAACGAGCCTAGCAACACACATTTTGACCTATAACCATACATATGTATCATTACCGCATATTCAGGTTTTAAGACCCTATATGCACCAACGAATCAATTATATGAGTATTGAACTCCACATAAAACCACATATATCATATTAATGGGTTTAACCTATCATTATTCCAAAATTACCAATGTCACACATAACGCGTCATTCAAGCTACAAATAACATTATTTTACTTTTAACTTATGCTTGTATCACTTTTATCTTTTTTTATGTTTAACTCATGACCATACAAAAGAGACAACTATTTAAGGTTGGATAGTGGATAACGGTGCACCCAAAGGCACCGACACTTAAAGGGGTGTAAAATGGTGTACGCAAAGGTACTAGTATCTATAGATACAAATACATCAACTTGTAGGCTTCGCACAAGGTAGTGCTTAAATAATTACTCAAAAACCTAGTGCCCGTTGACACAAAAGAAATGCATAGGACCCGTAGGTCTACTACCCAAAGGTAAACACTGCAGCTACTGATCCTAGTTGACCGGTTAACTTATCCAAACTAGGTTTCCTATCTATATAGGTATCATTAAACTACTTATATCTCATTTTAACCATTTTAAAATGCATAACAATGTTTATGCCTTAACTTACATAAACTGATCACAATGGCCATTTCACACATTAGTGAGGCTTAGACACTCATGCCAAGCAACATGTGTCAAATAACACATAGCATAGCCAAATTAGGCTTACATAAACACCAAATGGTCACATTGCCTAAGTGTAAGAACTAGAATACTCATCTGGTATCATAAACACGTATTATATAATTACTTTCATCATTAACATGCATTATAATGTCTAATGCATCATGGTTATGCACAATGATCACTTTCTGCATTACATGTCATTTTACATACATTATCAATATTTAGCAATAGAAATGCATTATATGATGATATACATGGAAATAAACCATACAACATTCAAGTTGGCATTCAACCATCACTAAACACACATAAATATTCTAGTAATCATGTATGCACATTCAGAATGGCATTTAAGCACAAAACCTGCTATATAAATTATTCATGTACACAAGTCACAAATATGCACATATGGCTTACATACATGAATTTCAGCCTCTATTGTATAAGGCCACAATAAGACATGCATAACTCACCATTTAT
>CANXYI011361815.1:0-10102 GCA_948208565.1 Hura crepitans | reverse complement strand
ATCTATTCTTTGCTATTCACTAATCTATCTCAGTTCTTCAGTTCTATTTATTATGTACACAGGTATAGTTTACTATCTTTTTCATTCTGACTAGATAATTCCCTCTATACTTATTCTTTTATATGCATCTTTCTATTTATTCACCATTTCTTTAGTCTTTTATTTCCTTTAAGAGTCTTTCAAGAAATTACATAGGCTTATCTAATCTCTTTTTCGATGGGTTATCTTTTGTTCTTAAGGTTTTGTCCACAGTTTACCTCTATCATAACAATTTAACTCCTAATTCTTTTTAATGTCTTTTAAATCTATTCAAGTTGTTTTCTTAATCCATTCATACCCCCACGGTTCAAGAAGAACTCTCGACCACTGGATAATGGGAATCACAATATGCAGTGGCCCCTATTTTAGACCTCGGTGGTTGCACCAACCCAGTCCGAGAACTAGACAAAAGACAAAGTTGTACAGTGGCCCAAATTATAGACCTCGATGTCTGTACACACCCTTTGCTCAATAATAGGGATTAGTTCTGAGGAAACTCCCAATATCAAAAAGGGATAGCAGGGATCAACCCCATAGGACCTCCCAATATCCCAGTACAATCAACATAAGCAGGACAATATGTGGATAGTAGGGATCAGCCTTGTGGGACCTCCCAATATCCATAAGTAGGTAATAGGGATTAGTCTATGGACCTCCCAATACCCATGAGCATCTAGGCTCAAATGAATACTCAGTGGCTACACCCACCATACATAGGCTAAAACCTATACAGACTTAGCCTCTAGCAGTTGGTAATCCCTACTTGATTGATCAACCTATCTAGTGCATAAGTAATCATCAATCCCAAAAATTCCCTTTCCATTACCTTTCAAGCCATTAGATTCATTATTTAGTTTATCCAGAATAAAATGTGTCATTCTCCATGGTCATCTTAGTTCACTTATCAACCAAGTTCCATTTGATATCTTTTTAGTTCCATCAAGTTGTCATACCTTCACTCTAGTTCCACTTTTGTCATTAGCTTTATATAATTGTCTTTTAACTTCTCCTATAGCTAATCTTGATTCTTCTCTGTTGCAAATATATATCTAATTTACCTCATTTCCATGAGTCCTACCAAGTTATATTCTATATATTTTATGTTATGTAATTCTTTCATTACTATACAATAACTTTGTTCTTAAAATTAGCAACTCATTTTTTTTGTTACTATTTTTCTATTAATATATATTTTCTGTACAGTCTAATAACTTACTCAATACACCTTATGGAATTCTTTAGGAGGTTTACCACAAACCTAATCTTTAGGTCTCTTTTAATTATAATCTTTTTTGATGTCCTGAAGTCCATCAAATTTACAAATATTAATTTCCTAAAACTTTATCCATACATAATTGTGCATTAATAATTTCTTTCTTTATTTCTTAATTTACTCATTCAGCTTCTCAACAATTTATTAGCTCTTTACCCCATTTTGGTTCTAATTTAGCCTAACTAATCACTTTTCTCCTGATCAGATATTTATTCTAATTATTTTTGAGGTAATGAGACACAGATTTTAATTTATTTCATCCGATCATATTTTTCAGTCAGTTACAGGTCATTGAAATTTCTTAAACAGCTGTGAGTCCTTTTCACATAAAAATTACTATTCATTTAGTACTCTTTTTCTCACCAATCTATTACCCCATTTTATTTCCCATTCACCTCAATCCATTTTATTCTAAAATAATTTACCCCACCAACATTACATTTATCCTAACATATAAATACATTATTTCAAACCCTAAAATCCTAACCAACATCTCTTAATTAAATTCATTTTTTTCTATCTAATGTCTTCCACTTCACCCCTTTACATTACATGTTCCCATACATCCACACTACATATATCATTCATGCTACATACCTTACTAATTCTTTCCACATAACCATACCATTTCTTATTCATTTCATGTCTCTTACATATCTACATCACATCACCATCCTAACCTCACATGCCAACAAGCTATATATGCATACCCATGCCATGGCATACATGACATACACATAGTTATGCATATAACACATACATACACATCCTTTTTACATCTAATTCACATCCATGTCATCCTATATTCATGATTTACACATCTTAGCATGCATTTCACATACATATTACCATGAATACCCATCCAACTATCACTTCTATACACACACTCAAAGTTTCATTCCCAATTTTTCCTAACATGTAAAGCATGTTTTAGTTAAATTCACTTACAGTGGGCTCCCAAACATGTTGAAGCCACTTCAGAACCCTTGGATCCACCTTCCTCCACCTTGAACCACCATTTCTAAAAATTCCATAATAGGGTTTCCATTTTGAAAATTTATACAAAATTACACACAACTCCAAACTAAAATCTCTTTCCATAGATAACATCTACACCTTAAATACTCTCTAAGAAAAATAAGAAACACTTACACATCAAAAGGGCACTATTCATCAAGTGCTCCAAACTCAATTATGGTGAATGGCATCAGCCATAGATGGAAATGGGAGGAGGAGGGCTTCTTTTCCTACTATCCATGCACACACATATGTCCCCTTAGGTATATGTGCAAAGTGGATGGCCATGATCGCGCCACGTGTCGATCGAACGGCCCAAATAAATCCTATTTTGCTTTAAAATTTGAAAATTCAAAATAATTTCCATAGGCCTCCAAAAATCATAATTCTATTTCCAAAAATTCTTGATTAAATTCATTAAGGGTCCCTCAAAATTTTAGCCCAAAACTCCTTCAAGAGCTAGGGTTACTATTTGCTCTATGACATTTTAATCTTCAAAAATTCATAAAATACTCTCTAGACCTCCAAAAATATTCATTTTAGTTTTAAAAATCCTTGCTTAGTGTCACTAAGGCGCACATAAAATTTCAAGTCAAAATTCAATAGTGGACTTTTTGATACTATTCACCCTTCAGAATAAAATATTCAAAAAAATATTAAATGACCTCAGAAAATTAAAATTCCTTCTCCATCATACTCATTGAAATTTTTGAGATTCAAGGTGTGATATTTTTGGGTTCGTCCAAGCACTTCCTGAAGCTATCCCGGTACAACCTCATTTTATCTCTACATACACTAGTTCTTGATCCGGAATGATTTATTAGTTCTGCTAAATTTTTAAATTCATTCATTTTACCCACTTTCAGGCCTGTCAAGATTTTATGACCAATATGCCAGTCATTGGACTCGAAATGATGCCCCATACCGCAAGGAACATCCATCGGGCCCAAAAAGTATTGTTCATAAAACCTTGGCTTACAAGCGTTATAGTATTTTATTTGAATATCGGGATATATAAAAATAGTATTTTAATTTAATTTCTTTTATGTTCTGAACTTTGGTTTTTAGAACATATAGGGCTATAATTAATTTAATTTTTAATGCCCAAATGAGATTAAAGGGGATTAAAAATGAGGTAGAAAAAAAATTAAAGAATGAATTCAAAAAATAATTTTCCAAATACTATATAAATGGTCAAAATTACATATTTTTGGTGAAACTCAAAAACAAAACTCTCCTCCCTCTCTCGTCCTCCATTGCTACCAACCACCAAAGATAATTCTTTCTATTTTTAAGCTTTTCATCCTCTACTAAGCCACCAATTTCCACACTCCATTAAATATACACCCTCTCCATGGTTTCTAGATGCAAAATTAAGTTGAATTATTGAAGGAAATTGCCTAAAAATAGGTTAGGTGAATAGTGCTATTTTTTCATTCAGGTAAGAATTTTTGAAAACTGATATTTTTTCCTTAATTTTGTAAGTTCCCAAGAGTCAAAAAATGTGGTCATTTGTAATTTTTGGTTATCATATGAATTTATACGAATTTTTCTAAATCAAGTCTGTAATAGGCAGTTATCAAATCAAAGAGGATTTATGATAAGGGCAAAACAAAAGTTTAATTAGGCCTTGTGGAGTATTTTGAGGATGTTAGGTAAGTGTAATTGGCCTAACTAGTGTATTTAATGCATTCCTTAAGTTAATCATGTTGTATATAAATGTGTAAGTGTATGCATGATTAATAATTTATCATGTTTATGTATAATTGACATTTAAATGATGATTATGGGATAAATGAGATATTAAGGCATGATATATGATAGAAGAATTGGTGTTAAGTGTGTATGTGCTTGAATAGCCGAATGGCATTATGAGTGGAAATGTGTGTGATGTGATTAAATGTGTAATTTACCATATAATGTCATCTAAGGAAGGGTTATAGGTTATGAATTATGAGATATAATTAAATAGCATGGTGTTATACCAAATGTACATATATGTGCATATTACTTATGGTCAAATCGCCATTTGGTTATGTAAATGGTTATATGTCATGTAATGTACCTAAATAGGCATGATTTGGTGATAATTATTTTAGTATATGTGATCAATTAGGTGATACATAAATCTTAATATTCTCATATATGAGATAATTAGATTATGAATATTATCTTTATGCATGGAATGCATATATTTAAGCACTATATGAGTTGCATTTTATATTGTGCAAATAATGGTATGAAGTGAGGATGTAAATATGTGTTCAGTGTAATATGTTATGAAACACATAAAAGGGTGCTTATATTAGTTGTAGCCAAATGGGTTAATTAAATTGTGAGTGAATGTGGTTTGGTTAAATGTAAGTGTGTACATATATATATATAGTTGCTGATATGGCCTAATTGCTTTAAGTGTATGTATATGCCATTAAAAGAGCATGAAATATATGGTATGTGCTTACAAATGGGAAAAAGAACGCTTGGATGCTAAAATGTGTATGGAAGCATAATATGGAAATGCAAGGCACATGTAAATAATTAAAACATGTGACTTTATGCTTAAATGCCAAAATAAAGGAAATGAGACAATATTCTTAATTTTAACAAATCGATATGATATTAGTATCAAATTGAATTATTTATGCTTAAATTATGATGGTGAAAATTTTGAAATATAAAAATAGCCCGTATGAGTAAAAACCTAGAGATGGATAGGTTGACCGACCAACTAGGGATAGATTGTAGTTACTAGGCATTTCGGTGCTTGACATTGGTTATAAGTCCACTCATAGTCTGATCCAAAACCTATATTTGATGATCTTAGGTTTCTATATGGGTGCAGCCACCGTTTAAGTCCCATAGGGCCACTTTATGGGTCTACACTAGTGTAATAGCCATTCATGTCCAAAATATGGGCCACTGCACACTATGATCCCGTTATCCATAGGTTTTACATTCTCATTAATAGGGGCATTATAAAAATAATCTTATACATTTAATTAGCGTAAACTTGTTATTTTTACACATGTTGCACAATTTAAATTATGTAAATGATGAATATTATTGAGAATATGATAATTTTATTATTTATGCTCATGAGTGGCATGTAAAATGTGATATTAAGTGTTTGTATATCATAATGCTATTGAGCATGTTAAATTTTGTATATTAACTGGTGCACATACATGGTATGAATTATGTTATATTAATTATTATTATGATTGATTGCAATATACATGATTAGAATAGATATACATATAAGGCTACATGCAATAGTTATTTCAATTACACCACTAAGCAATTCACTTAATGCATCATTTTGTTTGCGATGCGAAGGTAAAGAGAACAATTGAGCTTAAGCCTCAGGACATCTAGACAAGCAAGAGAAGAATATTTCTTTTAGTATATTTTGTTAATGTAATTAAGTTATGAGATGTATAAACAATAGTAAATGCACTCTTATGTTGGATGTATTTAGTCTTGGACCTAAGCCATAGTGTGTCATATTTTGTAAATTGTAAATGGATCTATAACTATATTTTTAAAAATGCTTTAACTTGATACATGCTTGACTATTGTCTCTTCTTGGGGTTGACATTGTATTGATGTTGATGATTATTTGGAGTGATCAAAAGGATCGCAGAGATGTGAAAATGAATGTGAAATATTTTAGAAGTGTTTTCTTAATTATAGGTTACTACTTAAAATTTTAGATAGTGCCCGGTACAACCATTGTGCTGCTAAAATTTTGGCACGAGGATTTCTAATTTTGGATAACTCAATTTTAAAAAATTTTTTGGAAACCCATTTTAGTATGTGTTTTTCATACTCAATAAAATGTTTTTAATAACGTTGAAGTATAAGTTGAGGTCAAATAACATGTTATGTGTGCACGCCTTAGCTGGGTATGATGACTGGACTAGGTAAGGGGTGTCTCATTGATGCTTAGCCTTAACTTATTGGCAAATAAGGCATCTAGTCATGAATTCTGCCATATCTCTCTTTATATTGTGCCAATAATAATAAGGCTTCAAATCTTGATTCATCTTTATGCTACCAAGATATATAGCATAAGGTACGCTCTAAGCCCCTTATAATATATGCTTCTTTACTTCTTTTACATCTGGTAGACATAGATGATCTTGACAATATAGGCATCCATCATTCCTGATCTCATACTATAGACTTTCCCTTTTGGATAAAACCCATGATATTCACAAGCTTGCTATTATCCCTCTATGCATCTTTCACTTGTTAAAGACTTGGCTTCACTTGTAATTTAGCTAAAAAGGCACTATTATCCATGAGCTTCAATCTGATATTCATGGCTCTCATAGCTTACATGAACTTTCTATTTAAAACATCTACAACCATATTGACCTTATCGAGATGGTAGTCGATAAGGCAATCATAATCTTTAATCAACTCTATCCATCTCTGCTATCTCAAGTTCAAATCTTTCTAGGTAAGAAAATACTTCAAGCTCTTATGATTTATAACATATAACACTTCACCCTATTGAAGTAATGTTTTTATATCATTAAGGTAAACACAATAGCTATAAGCTATAGATCACATGTTAGGCAATTCTTCTTATGTGGCTTTAACTATCTAGAGATGTAGGTAACTACCTTGCCTTTTTACATTAACATACATCTTAATGAAGTACTTCCTAGACACTAGCTCTGTAAGAATCAGAGCTTCTATCAATGTAGCCTTTAACTTGTCAAAATTGTATTGACGTTTACCATCCCATATGAACTTAATATTCTTGCATAATAGGTGATTCACCATTACAATCATTGAGAAGCCCTTGACAAATCACCTATAATATCCAACCAAACCTAAGAAAAATTTGATCTTTATAATATTCTTTGATAGCTTCTATTCAAAAATTATTTCTACCTTACTTGGATTAACCCTGATGCCATCTATAAAAGCTATATGCCTTAAAAAAATATAGCTCATTAAGCTAGAATTTGCACTTGCTTAATTTAGCATACAACTTCTCATCTCTTAGTGTCTGCAGAACAACCCTGAGATGGTACACATGATCATCATTATTCTTATAATAAACTAAAATATCATCTATGAACACAATAACACACTAATCTAGATATGGTTAAAAGATTCTATTCATTAAGTCCATAAAAGCTGCTAGAGCATTAGTAAGCCCAAATGGCATTACCAAAATGCAGAATGCCCATATTTTGTCTAGAAAGCTATCTTAGACACATCTACTCCTTCACTCTCAACTAATAATACCCTAACCTCAAGTCAATCTTATAGAAGACTTCTACTTCTCTAAGTTGGTCAAACATATCATCAATGCAAGGTAATGGATACTTTTTCTTAACTATGGCCATATTTAACTGCCTATAATCCACACATAACCTCAAAGATATGTCCTTTTTTTCAAAAACAATATGATAGCTCCCTATTATGAAAAACTTGGTTTAATAAACTCTTCATCGAGTAACTTTTGCAACTACATCTTTAGCTCTTTCAACTCCATGAGAGCCATCCTATTCTAGTGGTAAATCGAGTAACTCATTTAGGAATACATCTATATACTCCAATATAACAAGTATCTAACTTGCATCTAGCTTATCTCTTTTTGTGTCGATCACATATGCCAAGTAGGCCTCACATCCCTTTTTTATCATCCTTTTACCTGTAGTGACTGAGATAGCATTAGTTAAGAATTTTGTTCTCTCACCCACTACTATGATCTCTAACCCATATGTTGTCTTGAGGGAAATATTTCTCTATTTTTAATCTACCACAACATGATGCTTGGATAACCAGTCCATCTCTGAGATCAATTCGAACTTATAGAATGGCAGTTCAATGAGATCTTCAAAAAACTCATATCTTTAGACATTCAAAGGACATCCCTTATACTCTTTGTCCACTATCACAATGAAGTCATATGGGGTTGCTAACCATAATATCAACATTAAGAAATTTTGACTTTAACCTTCAATCTTATGCCTATGTTGTACATAGGTATAAATGTGTAGAAATTGAATCTATTAAAGCCATAGCTGGTAAATCAAAGAGATAGAATGTACCTACTATCACATCAGGAGAATCCACCTCATCTCTTACTTGGATGGCATATTAACTGGTTGAAGCTCTAGGGTTAGCTCAATCCATTGTCTTAGATTAAGCTCTCTGACTACTGCTTACTCTATCTCCTCTGTCCTCTTTAACCTCTAGTAGTACTTGGGGAAGAACCTTGAAACTAGGTAGATGTAACTAGCCTCTTAGGAAAATGTCTTTAGAAGTGATCTTTAAAGCCACATCTATACCATGCTCTTAGAATAGATCTCTAACAAATCCCCTCATGTCTCTTCTGATAGAACTCACATAAGGCAACTAGGGTACTCCTGGCTATAGTTGTCGAACCACTAAATACCTATGCCTACTGTCTGGGTCTATACTAAACTCTCTATCTAGACCTCTGTATTTGAGACTATCTCTATTATTGTGTCTACTCTCTATTTTGTTTCTTGCTTGCATACGGAGTAAAACTAGCTTGACCCTAACCATAAGATCTCTTCTTCTAGAAACTCTCTCTCTCTTTTCCTTTTGAATCTTTTCTATGGTATGAGATACTACCACCAAGGTAGAAAAATCCTTAATCTTCATCACTGCCACATGCAACCTAGTGTTATGGTTTAGCCTATGCTTAAACCACTTACATCTCTCAGCCTCTATAGAAACTATCTCCTTGGCATATCTACTCATCCTAGCAAACTCCTTCTTAATCTTTCATATGGATTTATACATCTACTTCATATTAATAAACTGCTGCCTTTTATTCTTTACATAGTTCTCAATTATGTACTTCCTCTAAAACTCCTCCTAAAAGAAATCCTAAGTTAAATTGTCTGGTGCTTTATGCTCTAAGATAGTCTCCTACCATCTATATGCTTCTTTTTGTAATATTGAGGTAGCACATATGACATTCTCTTTAAGTGTAAATTAGAGCTACTAGAGGATCCTTACTATCCTCTCTAACCAATATTCACATATAGCCAAATTATCATGCTCTATGCCCAAAAAATCAACAACCCCCATCTTTCTAACTCTATCCAAATATGTCTTCTTAAGAGGCGATCAAGGTGGTGGTGGCTACACTCATGTTAGAGGTGGTACGACAACAATTGTAACCTACCTCAAAAGGTCAACCATCTGCTAGAGCGAGGCTAGTTGTGTCTATGTGGCCTACTCAACAATACTTGGTGCACATGTTCTAGCATTTGTGGGCTCATTAACTATTGTTAAAGTATGACTCTTGACCTCTTCTCCACCACTGTACAGTGTAGACTCACTCATCTTAAATCTATATGAAAAGAACACTTATAAGCCTCAATAGTATATACTTATGCAATGTATGATCATAGACCTATGGCACTCATATGTAAACTTTATATACCAAGGAACACCTAAACTTGAGCTTTAATATCACCAAATATGACACCTCTCACCCAACCCACTCCTGGATCTAAATGAGGAGCAACACACAATCAATATCCGAACTTACATAAACCTTTATAATGTAAGACCTTTTTCCAAACTTGATTATCATAAAAACCTAGTAAACATGTCTTAACAAAAACAACTTATTAAGTTATACTATTAGGGGTTATCATGTTGAAACTTTAATAGCATATAGTAGTTCGATGAAGCTAACCTAAATAGTAACCTATAAGAAAAGCACTTCTATGCTAAAAAATACCAAACTCCATACTACCATATTATCTT
>CANXYI011361734.1:0-13944 GCA_948208565.1 Hura crepitans | reverse complement strand
GTTGTGTGTACTTGATATGAATGAATTGAGGAAGCAAATATTGCCAGAAGCACATGATTCACCATATGTTATACAAGTACAAAAATGTACTTGGACCTAAGACCTTATTACTAGTGACCAGATATGGTAGAATACATATCAAGATGTTTGACATGTTAGCAGTTTAAGGCTAAACATTAAGTTCCATCTGAATTACGACATCCTATAGCAATTCCAAAGTGGAAATGGGAGAAGATTACCATTGATTTTGTCATGGGTTTTCCATTGACCAAAAGTAGATGTGATGCTATTTGGTTGATAGTTGACCGATTGACAAAGACATTGCATTGCATTCCAGTATAAATGGATTACTCACTAGATAAGCTAACATAGCTGTATGTGGATGAGATAGTGAGATTACATGGAGTGCTAGTGAGTATCATATCAGGCATGGATCCTAGATTTACTTTTAAATTCTAAAAGAAGTTGCAAGATGCATTAGGAACAAGATTGAGTTTTAGCTTGACTTTTAATTTATAGACTGATAAATAGTGAGAGAGAGTTATACAAGTGCTAAAAGATATGCTTCGCAGCTATGTGATAAAATTCAAAGGAAGTTGGGATTAATACTTGTCACTAGCAGAATTTACCTATAACAATAGCTACTAAGCTAGTTTAGGCATGGTACCAAATGAGGCTTTGTATGGCAAATAGTGTAGAACTCTACTTTGCTAGAGTGAAGCTGGTGAGAGTAAGATTATAGAACTAGAATAGGTTAGATATGTAGAAGAGAAAGTCAGCGTGATAAAACACAGATTGAAAGCTACTATAGATAGACATAAGTCATATACTAACTTGAAGAGATGGGACATAGAATATGAAGTTGGCGATAGAGTTTACTTGAAAGTATCTCCATGGAAGAAAATATTATGATTTGTCAAGAATGGGAAATTGAGTCCAAGATTCATTAGACCATATGAGATTACATAGCGTATGGGTCCAGTGGCTTATTGGCTAGCATTATCACTAGAATTATAGTACATACATGATACATTTCTTGTATCAATGCTGAGGAGATATCGATCAGACCCAACACATGTGATAGTAGCAAAGAAAGTGCAAGAACAGCCAGACTTGACTTATGAAAAAGAACCAGTATAGATTTTGGCAAGAGAAGTCAACCAACTGAGGAATGAAACAATACCATTGGTGAAAGAGCTATAGAAGCACCATAATACAAAAGAGACAATGTGTGAGAGTGAAGAATCGATGTAGGCTCAATACCCATAGCTATTTTGTTCAGGTAATTTCAAGGATGAAATTTAATAAAAATGGAAAGAAATGTAATACTTGTGAAACACCATTTCATGAACAATACTTTTTCGAGCTATGGATAGTGTTTTTAGAAGGTCAGGGCACTGTACAATGGTTAAAAAGGGTAAGTATTGCTTATAAAATTTTGACGAGCAAGAAAATGATGAAAATGAAATAATTAAAAGATTTAGCAGAACCAATAAATTATAACAGGCTATAAGAAAGTGGACAGTGACATAATGGATTTGTGCCAGGATTAGTTTGGGATATGCCTAAATGGACCCAAAAATAGCACACCTTAAAGGTCAAAAATTCCAATGGGTCCATTGGAGAAAGAATTTTAATATTCAAAGGTCATGTACTATTTATTTGAAATTTTTAGACTTTACAAGTGAATAATCACCTGAGCAAATTATAGAATTTTAACCCAAAATTTTATGAGTCCCTTAATGGGATTAAATGATGAATTTTGAAGCCAAGTTCATTTTTAAAGGTCTATAAAAATTGCAATGAATTTTTGAAGTTTAATGCAAAATCGTAAAGAAACGGGGCATGTAAATCAAGAATTAAGTGAATAAGACCCCAAATCACTTACATAAAGCCTAAATCTAGTGTACCCAAGCCCATAATTCCCCAAATGAGCTCATTTTCCTCCTTCTTAATCCATTTACCTGATGCCATTTCCATCACTTTCTCCCTCACATTTTTCTTCTTTCATCTATAAATCCTCCATTTCTCCATAAAATTAAGCAATTAACCCCTTTAAAATTACCTACATACCATAAATAAGCACATATAAGTGGAATTTCATCAAAAGGAAGCTTAGAATAGCAGAATTCATCCTATGGTGAATAGTGTCATAATGAATAGTAAGTTGTCAAAAATTAATTTTTATTTTTGTTATAGAAACTAGAGGTTATTTTAAGATTTTAAGTGAAATTAGAATGAAGTTTTGAGGTAATATGAGCTTTTAAGGAATTTTCTAAAATTTAAGAAACGTGTATGTAGGAAAAGAGAAGGAAATGGGGAAACAAGGCTAGAAATATCATTAAGAGGTGGTGAATTATCACATAAAGGTATGTGGATATGAATAAAACATATACATGAGTCATTTGTATGAAAATTTGCATGAAACCTTGTATGGAAAAATGGAAGTGTTATGTAAATGTGTTATTTGATAGGTATAATTGAGGTATTTTGTGTATATGTGTATCTAAATGATGAATATGTGATAAAAATGGTGACAATTGAATGTGAATGGTAAAAACCTTGAGTGGTCGAATGATGTATATGTTATGTATATATGAATAGTGAACCTTCATATATGTAAATGAATGGCATGTTGATGCATTTGATGTATTTAGTATAAATGTATGTAAGAAAGATGGAATGTGATAAAATGATGGAAATTGAATATGTATGATGTTGGTCAAGGAAGGGTCGAATGATGTATATGTGAATAATAAATTTTCATGCGTGTAAATGTATATAAAGTCATAAGAAAATTAATGGACATTATATATGTGTATGATAAAAGGATGAAAATGTGTTAAGATGATGAGAACGAATATGGATGATATGGAACCTTGAATGGCCAAATGACATTATGCCATGTATGAATGAATATTAAAATGATCATGCATATAAATAAATGTTATGATGATGATTATGATGTAAATGTATGATAATAAATGAAATGGTACAAAAAGGCTTGACATGAATATGTTTATTGAGGAAACTATAATAGCCAAACCATATATCTTGAATGATTGAATATGAATGGGTCATTAGTGGATATAAAGAGCCTTATATTGATAAGAAAAGGACTTTAAGGATGTGTGTGATGAAAAACAAGTGAAAAAGAATTAAATTTTATTATAAGACATAAATGTGTATTATGAAGTTTAAGACACATTGAAATGTACAATGAACCCTATGAATTGTGACTAATATTTATAAAGAAATGAAATGGAAATATGAAAAAACTTGGTAGAAAGCTAAGAGAAATGAAATAACAAGTGATTTTGTAAAACACTTGGGAAAAGAATGATGTTAAAAAATGGTTAAGAAAGGACCAAAGGATAAATTAAAAATGACATTGAAAATGAGAAAAATGACCAATACTTGAATGATAAATAAAAATAGAAAATAAAGCTCATATTATTAGGCACCCACTAGATGTGTTGACCAGTCAACTAGGAATAAAGTAGCTATTAGGTTTCATCATTTAGCTCAATACCATTTTTTACCATGACTTTAGGCAGGTGCAGCAGTCACGGTTCATTTGGAGCCATTGCACAATATTTCTATGGGCTAGTGCAGCAATGTTTTGGTTTCTAGAGCCATTGCACAACTATCATAGGCTAGTGTTGTAGCGTTTTGGTTCATAGAACCACTACACATCATTATATAGGTGCAACTACTATAAAGGTCCAAAATACAGACCACTACACAACTAGTATTCTATTATCCAATGTATTTAGGTGTAATCTATTAGTACGGGCCTAATAATTAAAATAAATAAGAAATGATAAATTATACATGCTGAGATAAAATGAACCTAAATGAATTATGAGAATGAAAAATATGATGTGGCATATGATATTGCAATATATGACTATGATTTATGTATAAACCACTATAATTGTCTGATGAATGGAAATGAACTACTGTGAAGACTATAATTGCATGAATGCATGTTTAAGTGTGGAGTATGCATATATTTTATTCAGTATTCACCACTAAGTTATACTCAACGTATCAATGTTCTAATGTGTAGATAAAAGTTAAGGAAGTACGAGAAGTTGAAAGCCTCTATAGTTGAAGAACAGAGTTTTTGGGGTACTATTTCTTGTCTTTTGTTTGTAAAGTGAGGATGTATACTCATGTAATAGATAATAGTTAGTTTTGGGGATGTACAAGGAATTATATATAAAATGTCTATAAAAAATGTGAATGATGAATCAAGATGACTTTATGTCTATAATATGTATATAAACTGTTGAATTGTTTGAAATTCTTTGATGATGATGGGTCTGAGACCCTGTGATTAAGTGCTGACTTTATATATTATGATTGTGTATTTGATTGTGTTAAATGATGAGGTTAGAGGACTAGAAAGGTCCAGAAGTAGAATTTTGATAATGAATATATTGAAGTGCATTTTTATGATAGAAAATTTTTTGATTTTTAACCCGGATAGTCGTTATGCTGTCTAATTTTCTATAAAAATGTTTTATGATGAAATAAATTGTTTTCATAGTGTAATATGACTATTGTAAAATTAAAATAAAGAAACGACGAAAAAAAATTTTAGATGTAAATATGAAAACATAATAAATTAATAGAAGTTAAACGAATGACCCTTAGGGAAATCTGAAGATGGGTGACCTTAGGCGAAGTTCACTCTCTTATTGGGTTTCTTCGGGGATTGGGTAAGGGTGTGAGAGTCATCACATAATACCCTAAATACTTGAAAGGTGCCATTCATTTCTTAGGAAGTACTATTCATGAACCAATTTTCTTAGGCATTACATCTCTTGTGTTTTATGTAGATGACATACTACTAGTAGAAAATGATGTTTCTATCCTCTAGTTAGTCAATATTTAGCTAAGTTAAATATTCTTTATGAAGGACCTTGAAGAAATAGCCTACATCTTAGGGATCAAAATCTATAGTGATAGATCCAAAAAGTTGCTTGGCCTTTCACAATCTAAATACATAGGCAATATGCTAAAGAGGTTTAGCAAGGATCACTCCAAGAAAGGTTATATTCATATATTCCTAGGTTGTAATGTTCATAAGTCAAGGCTCTATGAACAGTACCTTCGAGGCTCGAAAAGTGCCCTTAGAGTGAGGGGTCACCTTCACGAGGCCCGAGCTAGGGTTACTGGTCATGAAACTTTGAGGGCTTGAAAATGATGAAAATGGCTTAATTTAAATATTTAGCAGAACCAATAAATTATTTTAGGCTATAATCTAGTGGGCTGTAGGCTCAAATGGATTCGGGCTAAGAATGACCAGTGATATGCTCGAACAGACCTAAAAATACCACACCTTGAAGGTTAAAAATTCCCCTGAGTCCATTGGTGAATAAAATTTTGAATTCTAATGTTGTTTGCAATTTTTTCTCAATTTTGAGTTTTTACATGTAAATCAAGGTAGTTGGTTAACTGTCTTATCAAGATAATATGGCCATGAAATTTTATGAGCCTCTAAATAGGACTAATTGAGGATTTTTAAAACAAACATAATAATTTTAATAGGATAGAGTGATTTTTAAAAATTCTCCAAAGTTTCTACCAAAACTTAGCAATTTTGAGACACTCGAGTGGCATGTGACCCCACCTATGCCACTTCAACCCTTATATAAACTTCAAGTTGACACCTCAGTGTCCATATGGAAAGTGCCACTCACCACCCCACTCCTCCTCTCATTTCCTTCTTACTTGCACCCGACACCATTTTAGTCTCCCTTCCACCATTTTTAGCATTTCTTGCAAGCTTTGCTCTTCCTAATTGGCACCAAAAATCATTTTAATATGTGTTAAATTGATTTTGTGAAGGAATTGGAAGCCATGAGAGTGCATATAGCTCAAAGAAATTCAAGAATTAACTAAGTGTACATTGAAAAGGTGCTAGGAATCAACTTCTTATGTGTAAGTGTTTTCTTCCTTTTAATTTATTTCCTAGAGGATTACATTATTCTAAGAATGCCAATAGTCTTAGAATTTGATTTGGGGACTTGAGGTATTTTTTAAGGAATTTTGAAGGGCGAATGGCATGTATGTGAAGTAAAGGCAAAGTGAGGTGTAATTAGTTTTTTTCAAGCTTGAAGTGTAGAATAAATCTCTTTTGGTAGTGAGGTAGTGAATTTAAGGCATTCAAAGCATGGACCTTGAATTTCTAATGTAATAAGTTTAGTAATCTTGTATGGAAATGGTGGCAAACAAAGCAATGATGTGCGTAATGGTGAATTGGGCATCTAATTGTGTTAATTATGGATGGAATGTATGCTTGGAATGATAATTTAGTGAAAAGAATGCACGGAGGGACTTCATCCTTATTTAGCCAAAAGGTAGGTGTATGTGTGTGTGTGTGTGTGTATGGCTTGCTAAGGTGATTCTAGTATGGGTTCTAAGGTGTTTAAAATGGGAAATATGTGAATTATACTTGTATGTAGTGAAATTGAGAGAGGTAATATTAGGCCCTAGTGTGGCCGAGAGGTTTGCTTAGCATGAAGGCTTGTGTGTGGTGAGTTACCATGGCAAATTGTGTGGTAATTGGCTTGTTAATGATGACATTATAGGTGTAGGTGATGAAATGGATAAATAAGGCTTGTGTGTGTGTGCGCACGCACTTAGTGTGGCCGAGGCATGTCCATAGTGTATAATGGCCTAAGTTGCATGGTAATGTCTTTGTATGTGTGTGAGCATGCTTGTGTGATGTTAGAATATGTGTATGTGTGCTTGAATATGGATAAAGGTATGTGTATGGCAAATTGAAGGCATTGGCTAAGAGAGTGTAAGGTAAGAATGGCATGAAAAATAAGGTATGGCATGGCATGTGTATGTGTGTGATTAGCATGACATATTTGGCATGATTGTGTAATGTTCATATTGCATGAATTAGGTGCACATTTATGAGTAAAAAGGGCACGAAATGTATATAATATGGGATGCCTTTTATGATTAGGAAATAGTGGTCAAGTAAACTTGAAATTGACTTGTTATAGCTTGGTAAAAATGACCTTAAAATGGATTCCCTTTGGCATGAAAATGGCACTTTATTTTAAGACAATTTATATTGTTTATGTGAGATGGAATGGAAGCCATTTTATGGCAATTTGAGATATACATTTGAGGTTGGCTATAGGCCTATGAAAGTGTATGGAAATGTGTGCAAATAGCATTGAAAAATGGAATGAAAAGGACCTAATTTGGACCTAAAATAGCCTACGCAAAAATAGAAAATGACCTATAACTATCTCGTAAAATTAATTTGGGGACAAATACCAAAAATGGATAATTAACATGGACATTATTGGACTAAAATAATGGCATAGACTGGCTTTAGTATGAACTTAATTATGCCTATGAAAATGACTTAAAATATTTCAAAAAAATTGACTCGTGACTGTCTAGTAAGACAAAAATTACTTGTAACTATCTAGGTCAAAATTTGGCTGTTAAATAAAATTCATAACTATCTTTTTTTCATATTTAAATGTTATAATATGATGATAAGTAAATACATAAGGTTAGATAGCCCATTAGTTAGACACCCACTAAATGGGTTAACTAGTCAACTTAGGGATTAACAACTATTAGATGGTTTCTATAATTTTATGGATATTAGAAGGTCTATGGATTGATCCCTTCTATCCTTTGGAAGTGTGTGATATTGATGATTATCTAGATATTGGGAGGTCTACAGACTAATCCCTATTATCTACTGTGGTTGGTTATGATTTCTGGATATTGGGGGGTTTACAGACTGATCCCTGCTATCTATAACATGATTTAGACATTGACTTACTTAAGATGTTAGGAGGTCTATGGACTGATCCCTACTATCTCTTGTTTGATATTGGGAGTTTTAAGTGAACTGATCCCTACTATCAGACCAAGCTAGTACTGCGGTCGGGGTCCAAATTATGGGCCACTGCATAACTTTTAGTTCCCTCTTGGTCTAATGTCTTAGGTGTAGTTTATCTAGTTGGGCCTATTAAATTAAATGGAATTAATATCCAGACTTTAAATAATGGCAAGTTATTACATGAATAATTTAATTAAACTAAATATAATGGCATTTTGGTAATTATTTGTAAGAATGTCATATCACCTGTATGGCATGATTTATGTGGTATATCACCCACACACTGCATTACGACTGTCATATTATAATTGCATGTGTGTTGATGCATATAACATGTTTTGAAGCCTTTAAGTTCACCACTGAGTTTCATACTCAATGTACCAGTGTTTTAGTGTGTAGCTTACAAAGATAAGTAGTTCGACCTCAAAGATCATGCTATGTAGAAATGTAATCCTTGAAGGGTACCTAAAGTCTTTCCCTTTTTGATCTACTAGATAGCACTCATGTAATACATTGTAGGTATGGGTTAGCTTGCATAGAAGCTGCTCTGTCTGTATATATAAAACATAAATGTGATGTATATAAACAGGTGCTTTATTTGTCTAGGTTGCTTGATGTTTTGATAACTATGGGCTTAAGGCCTTGTGTGTGATTTTGATATATGTTTGATATGTGTTGATGTTGACTAGGGGACTAAAAGGGTCCAAATAGAGGTTGAATGGAATCATTGTCTATAAAAGTGTTTTTAACAGGTGAAAAAAAATTTTGATATGTCACCTGAGTAGCCGTAGTGCTACCTAAATTTTTGTAACTTCTAAAGTTTCTATAAATAGGTTTTCTAAGTTTTTCAAACTATATGTGAACATGATTGAGGATTAGAGTAGAAATCTAAGCAATACCTAAAAAAGTTTTAGAACAGTCTATAAGTGTTAAGGAGTTTACCCTTGGAGCAATTCTAGGATGTGTGACCTAGTGGGAAGTGTATTGCTTGTCAGGTTTCTTTATGAATCTAGTTGGGGGTGTCATAATTGGGTGGTCTCAGAGCATAGGTTATATGTTCCTAGGTGTCTTACATGAGTGCTAATGTCTAAGGTAGTTTTCCCTAAACTAGTACACTGCTACAAGGTTTTTAGGTTCTATTTCTTTTTGTAGTCGAGCACAATGAGTGATCAAGAACCCAGAGATCGAGGTGAGAAAGTGGCTAGTTATACCCCTACAACTATACAGGGGAGGAGCTAGCAGTGCAGGCATACTAAAACCCAATGATGCTGCATAGTAGCCATAACAACAAGTATAGCTATAGACATGAAAATCCTCAGTGTTGTTATAGTAGATAGTGGATATGCTCAAACATACTTCTCCTACTACTACTCCACCTCCACCACTAGCTCATCTATAAAGACACCACTAGAGAGGATTAAAAAGATAGGAGCTGTGGATTTTTTGGGCATGAAGGAGGATGATACAGCTCGAGCGAAGTACTAGTTGGAGAGAACCTTTAGAATTCCAAAATAGCCAAAGTGTTTAGAAGAAGATAGCTTAAAGTGTACAACTTCTCTCCTACAGGAAGAAGCATTTCATTAGTGGGATACTATTAAAAAGAGAAAGACATTATCAGATCTTACCTAGGAGTTCTTCTTGATAGAGTTTAGGAATAGGTATATTTTAGATTCTTATAAGGATAAGAAGAGGTAAGAGGTCCTAGACTTGAGATAGGGTAGGAGAACAGTGTTAGAATATGAGAAAGATTTTACTAGGCTGATCATATATGCTGAGGAGTTCATTCCTAATGAAGAGGAGAAATGTAAAAGATTCTTGAAGGGTTTGAATATTGAGTTAAGAATGCAGATAGCTCACCCGAGAGTGATAGATTTTGCTATATTAGTAGCATTTGCCTATGACATAGAAGAGATGGTACAAGAAAAGAGAGACTTCTTCCAGAGAAAAAGACAATTTATTGCTAGGCAGTTCAGTATAGCTTTCGGTGGTAGTAAGAGAAAAAGAGAAGCACCGTCTTCATCTCAATCAATGAATCAGGCATAGAGATAGACATAGTCTCAGAGATCTGGCCAGGCTTCTACAGTCAAATCTTGACCACCTCTATAAGCTACTAGTGCTCCTAGACCAATAGGTAATAAGAATGGACCCTCAACTTGTAATAGTTACAATAAGATCCATTAGGGGCAATATTGGCTAAGCAGAAAGGGAAAATGTTTTACTTGTCATTCTAGATACCATTATTAGAGAAAGTGTCCTCAGAAATAGCTAGAGGGTGCTTGTACTTAGGCATATGTAGTAGCATCTTAGAGTAGAGGACAAAGGTAGGGCAGAGGGAACCAGCCTAGTGTTAGTTAGAGGATAGGATCAGAAGCCCCTATATGTCATTACTAGTACGTAGCATTTATTTGATGTTCCTTTTTTGTCATGGATAGAACCTTGATCTACACATTCATATGTATGCACCACATTGGCACATGATAGAGGACTGAAATCTAAGCATGTGAACATAGACATACGAGTCAGTAATCCTATAGGACAGAGTCTGAATGTGAACAAGGTATATAGGTAGTGCCCTTTAGTAATCCAGGAATGTTTATTTCCTATGGATTTGATTAAGTTACCTTTTTATGAGTTCGATGTGATTTTTGGAATGGATTGGTTGTTTGAACATCAAGCTATAATAGATTGTAAACATAAGAAGCGAACCCTCTAGACTGTAGAGGGACAGTGATAGTTATAGGTGAGAGACAAATTCCAAATAATCTTATCTCAGCTATAAAAATAAGGAAACTTATTCAAAAAGGGTGTGAAGCATACCTAGCACATGTTATTGATACTAGTACTTCCACCCTAATGCTTGAACCAATTCATGTAGTTTTTGAGTTTCCTGATGTGTTTCCTAATGAGTTGCTAGGATTACCTCTGTAGGGAGATCTAGATTTTGGGATTGAGGTGTATCCCGATACAACTCCTATGTATATTACCCCTTATAGAATGGCACTTGCTGAGTTGAAAGAACTGAAGGTGCAGTTGCAAGATTATTTGATAGAGGGTTTATTAGACCTAGTACCTCCTTAGGGAGCCCTTGTTCTGTTTGTGAAGAAGAAGGATGGGTCCCTTTGATTGTGTGTTAGTTATAGATAGCTTAATAAAGTGACAGTGAAGAACAAGTATCCCTTACCCAAGATAGATGGTCTTTTTGACCAGTTGAGAGGTATATGTGTATTTTCAAAAATTGATTTGAGGTCTAGGTATCACCAATTGAAGATAAAGGAAGTTAATGTTCCTAAAATAGCTTTTAGGACTCTATATGGGCATTATGAGTTCTTAATAATGCCATTTACGCTTACTAATACCCTAATAGCCTTTATGGATTTAATGAAAAGAGTGTTTCAACCCTACCTAGAAAAGTTTATGGTTGTATTCATTAATGACATCTTAGTGTATTATAGGACCAGAGAAGAACATGAACAACATTTTAGGGTTGTGCTACAAACTCTGAGGGAGAAGCAGTTGTATGCCAGTTGAGTAAATGTGATTTCTGGTTGAATGAAGTAGCTTTTCTAGGACATGTAGTATTAGTATAAGGTATTAAAGTAGACCTCAGTAAGATTAAAGCAATGTTAGAATGGGAAACTTCAAGGAATGTGACGGAGATATGAAGTTTTTTGGGTTTCACTGGGTGCTATAGAAGATTTGTGAAAGGATTTTCTATGATTGCAACAACTTTGACTAGATTGATTAGAAAGAAAGTGAAGTTCGAGTGGGATACTAGATGTCAAAAGAGTTTTGACAAGTTAAAGGGAATGTTGACTAAAACACCATCTTGATTCAACCTGAATAGGGTAAGGACTTTGTTGTGTATAGTAATGCTTCACTTAATGGTTTGGAATGTGTGTTAATGCAGGAAGGAAAAGTGGTAGCTTATGCTTTAAGACAATTGAAACCACATAAGAGGAACTACGCTACTCTTGATTTGGAGTTAGCTACTATTGTGTTTGCTTTGAAAATTTGGAGGTATTATTTGTATGGTGAGAAGTGTTACATTTACACTCATAATCATTTATTGAACTCATAGTAAGTGTAATTATGGAAATTTAATGTGTGTGTGTTTATGCATTTATGTATGTATGCATTAAATATGGAAATGAGCTATTTTGGCATTTATGAATAATTATGAGGTTGAATGATGTTAGGTGTGTTATTTATAATGGAATAGATGGGTAAATGGTGTTGAAATAATTATATGGATATGGAGTTAGCTAAGGCCGAAAATGCCTATATGAAGCTTATGCATTTTGTGTTGATAAAATGCATGTATGCTAGTTATTCACATAATTAAGGTGATTAGAGTGAAAATGCATATGTTGTGTGGTGAAATAATACATGCATATGTATAGGAGTGTTGGGATACTATGATGGCCAAATGGCCCAAGTAGAAAATATGTTTATGTGTATTAAGTATTATGTATGTATGTTGAATTTTTGACATCTAAGATGATGACACATTATTTAATGCATAGTTATAGTATGTTGAATAAGTTGGAATACACATGAAGCTATTATGATGAGAGATGGCTAAATGTTAGAGGGAAAAAAATGCAAGTTGTAATATGCTTATGATGTGTGTGTTGATATGTATGTGAAAATATGATTATGTTTGTGCATGAGTTGATGAGTTAGTGCGTAAAAATGCTAAATGAGTATTTTATGTGTATATAAATATTATGGTCGAATGGTCTTTAAGTTTGATGTAAGTATATTATTGCTTCACACATGCCTAATATGTTGGCTTCATATGTATGTGATGTATTTAGGACATCATGGGCCGAAATTGTGATAAAGGCATAATGTATCTCTTTTTAATGAAATCATGCCTATTATGCTTATGATATATCATGAGAGGTTGTATAATGGCATGAATAATATTGATACCATTAGAATGATGAATATGAGTTGTTATGTTCATTATTTTGAGCTTAGGTGTAATTAAGATGAGTATAAAGAACATAGTTTCTCGATTGGTCATTTGTTGACCTAACCACCTTGATAAATTTAATTAAGCTATTTAAATTGATTAAACAAGAAAATTATTATATGATGATTGGCCCATGTTAGTTAACAACCTAGATTGGATAGGTTAACCAATCAACTAGGGATTTAGCAGTTGCTAAGACACTTCATTGTCATTTTAATGACCTTCGAGTCCATTAATGACCTACAGGTCCAAAATATGACCATTTGGTTTGCTAATGACTTTTGAGTCCAGTAATGACTTTTGAGTTTGGTAATGACCTCTAAGTTCAATTTAGGAACCTTTGTGGTTCTAATGACCTAGGTGGCCCGGTGTCCCTATTATCTAGTATAGATAATTGTTTCCTTAAGTATGGGCATTAAAATACATAAATGATTTAATCGGTTTTTTATTGAGATACTTGGTTATGTTATTATGTTTAAATATGGATACTATGATAAATACCCATTTATGTGGATGATGCATGCTTTAATTATTGTTTTAGTCATAAGTATAATTTAAGCATGTAAGAATTTTAGTTGCATGCACTAAATTTCCGTTTCATACATATGCTTGTTGACGTATGAGCACGTTAAATTTCCTTAATTACATTACTAAGCAAATTACCTTAGCGCATCATTTTATTTGCGATACGTAAGTTGAAGAACCATATTCGGGATAAAGCCTTAAATTTGTTGTAGATAAAGAGCAAGCTACTTTTTGTGTATTTTACTTATTTTTATATATTATTTTTGTGATGTAATTGTTTAAATGGCACCTGTATGTAACTTAAGAGGGATTGGGCCTAATTTGGGTTGTTATTATTTTGTTACTACTTAAATAAGTTCTAAATTGTATTTTGATGTTTATTTGCAAATGTTTTTTAGTTTGAGATGTGTTTTGATTGTGGATGGTAAAAAGGACCAAAATGATATTGAAATTGAGATGATTGAATTATATATTTGTTATTTTCATATACAGGTCAGTATTCATTTTGGGATAGTGCCCCGATACAGCAATTATGTTACCAAATTTTCAA
>CANXYI011361694.1:0-12073 GCA_948208565.1 Hura crepitans | reverse complement strand
TAAGCATATGTTGAAGGTATTTTGGCTTTTTGCCTTTAAAGTATGGAAACATTATGTGTATGTCTCTAGGGCATAAATGCTTAATATTGGGAATCTTAGAAGTTTAGAACAACCTCTAAAATAGTATGATGATTACCTAGAGTAACCTCTAGGGCAATGATTAGAAAAGAAACATGTTGAGACTGTGGTTTAATTTGTCTATAATTTGTTTTGCATTAATTGTGATAATGATATAGAATAAGTAGATGTTGTGTTATATGTAGAAACTAAGTACGTAAATTTGTAAATATATAAAAGTAATCTAAGACATGAATGAGTAATAGCTAGATGTTAGTATTTGAAAGCCTAAATTATAAAGGCATAATGACTTAACATAAGTTGTGTTCTATGAATTAGATCATGAAAAAATGTGTTATGGCATTTATCTAAATTGATATATAATCTTAATGATGTATATTATGGATCATATGGATGTGTGGTATGAAATTCAAATATGGTAATATGGTAATTTGCCTAAGTAAATCATAATGTATCTATTGTGAATATACATGTGTGACAATAATTGTGCATATGTGTATAAGTATGCTTTTATTATGATGAAAGTTGACATGAGTGCCTCTAAAACATGAGTTATTATATGGTCAAATGACCTAATATGGGAATTGATATATGAAAGATGATGTAATAATATGGATTCCATATGGTAGTTGTGAAATGCCATAATGCACGATGAGCTTATGATATGGCCGAATGGCCTAATATGGAAATTGATAGGTGCTTTAGGTATTCATTAAATGTTTATGACATAATAATGTGGATATAAGGCAAGAATGACCTAAGTGATTAAAAGAGTAAAATACTCGTGCTAATGTCTATTATTATACATAAAAGATGGATATGTTGATGTGTTAATTAATGTACTCATGCTACATGAATAGTAATATAATAGGATTATAAATGGTAAAGATCATTTATTTTCCCTAATGTCATGTGTTAACCAAATTAAAGATAATATTCACTTAATCTACATTAAAATGGTGAAACTAAAAGTAAATTTGGTTAGTGGCCCATACGAGCAAACATCCTAGTCGATAGGTTAGCCAGTTAACTAAGAGTGATAACAGCTATTAGGGTACTTCGGTATCTTAATATAATTGGCCTACGGGTCCACTTTTAGTCTGACCTAAAGCTTTATATATTTGATCTTTGGATTTACATTAGTAGATGAACTTCAAGTTCATAAATGGTCAAACTAGTCATCTGTTATGCTCAATCTTAGACTCATGATTCATGTTTGGCCTTTAGGTCTTATGATATGTTTAATCTTTGAGTCCACATTGGTAGATGGACCTTCGAGTTCATGGGGGTTGTACTAGCCTACACTATGTTTGACCTTCGAGTCCTATGCTAGTGTAATAGCCAATAAGGTCAATAATAGGGGCCACTACACACCATGATACTCTGTTATCTATGGTGTACATGTTTCCTTGCATATGGGCTAAATAAATAGATTTTTTAAGAAGATTATACATGGATTTCATAATGAGTAAATTTAAATACCAGGACATAATCTTGTGATGCATTATGTTTATAATTTATACCATGTTATGTTACATGACCATGTTATGCATAAAGTTGCTTATCACAAAATAAATTAAAAGTTGAAGTTTTATGGATCTTAATGGATGATGATTTATGAATGAATGCTCTAAGGCTTGGGTATAATTATGATGAGATAAGTATAACCATGTTATGAAATAAAGATTATGAGACTGTAGCTTATGAATGATATATATATAAGCTAAAATAAATGTAAAGGCATGATAATGTTTAAATTAAGGCATAATAGTGACAATTATAATCATTAGGCATGTGCATTTATTATGCTTATGTATGAGCAATTAATTGAATTTTTATGAGTTGCAATGACGATTTCATTACATGTGGTTTTATATTGTAATTATGCATGTTCCGATCCTTAATATGTGATAATGTCTTATTTATTTATGAATTTTTATGCATGTTGTGTTATTGACTCTTAATATAGTGCACTAGTGTATTATGAATGTTATAATTTGTAGTATTAAATATAAACATAAAAGAAGGAATGTGGTATACTATACTGGATACACCACTAAGCTACAAAGCTTTGTGCATCATTTGTTTGCAAAGCTCAAGTATAAGGATAGCTAGAAAGGAAAAACCTTCAAGCTATAAAGATCATAGGTTTATCTAAAGATGATATTGGTTACACAGATTTTGTATGTTATATGTATAAAGAGTAAAAAGAGTGTTTGAGTACTCATATGTATATTAATATATGGATTATAGGCCTACAATGTGTTAAAAGTTTGTGTGATCTTGTAGTATAAGTATGAGGACATTTTATTGATCAATATTGATATATGATGATTTATAAGCTACTATGTATGTATGGATTAGAATGGATATGCAGTGAGTGTTGATATTATGTATTTTTGTGAATGAGATGATGTTGAGTCTAGATGGTTAGATGGACCTGATAATGTTAAGATATGTTTTGATATATCAGAAGTGTTGTTTTTAAACAGGTTACTATTTGGGATAGTGTTTCGGTACAGATGTTATGCTACTAAATTTTTAACGCGAGGACCCCATTAGTAAACCTTAGATAATGTTCTTATTTAGACTAGTTTTTATAGGTTGTATGATAAGAGGATATGTAATTAGTTAAAAAAAAAGGGAAAAAAGACTTAAGTAAATCAGACAATAGTAAGATAAAATATGATTCTGTGTTGCTCCTTATTTAGGTTCGATAATTGAATTGGTAAGGGGTGTCACACTTTAAATCTTTGGCACTACTAGTCAGTGCTGGTGCCACCCTTTTGTACCTCGGAGTACCATCAAGACTTTACTTCAAAAGGAATATTGCACACCATACCTTTGGGTACTATAGAGACTTCGCTTGAAAGAGAGTATTACACCTTGTTCCATTATCCATATGACAAAATCATGTTATGAAGAAATGGGTCATTGACATAAAGAAATGTGATACATAAATTGTTATTTGTATAATATTAAAATACTCATATATCTACTTATTAAGAAAATGTGTTTATGCGTAACCATGGTTAATATGAATTATAATGTAAGGTATAAGTTATCTTAATCTGGATTAAAATGAAGGGAGTTTGAATGTTCATTTCTACTATGAATAAAGTATGTTAAAATGATAGTGTGATCAATGTATGCTTTTTAGTAAAATGGAAAGTGCATGATTACATGGTATGTGTTGAAACATTAATTGCTAAGTTGCCATTGTTCATTGTAAATGCTTATAGCTAGGATAATTAAAAAAAGTGATAGTCTAAGTTTAAAGGGCTTTTATTAAGGGTTTTATATCCTTAACATAGTTATTCTTTTGCATAGGTTCAAGCATTACAAAAGAGAGAGAGAACTGACATCACATCAGCCACATTGTTATGTTTTATTTTGTAATACACTAGCATTTATTTTGACATTAGCATTCATTTTTGCCCACTCTCTTATAAACCCTAAGCATTCTATGGCACATATGACATATAAATAAAATGTATATGGATCTATGTATGTATTTTTATGCATAAACATAGCACATAAGAAATTACTTATTTTGATTATACATGCGTGGATGATTGTAAACTAATTAAGTATAATTAACTGATATATGTGCATGGTTTAGGTCTAATCAAATGCTTGTTGGATGAATGACTTGTTAGTGATGTGACGTTCATGATATTTATATAGTATACAATTGGAATGGATGGTATATGTGAGATCCTTATGAAGAGGATAAGATGGTGCCTTGATATGAACAAAAGTATATGATATAATTAATACATGATATATGTCTATTTATGATATTTATCGAGTTTTGGCTGAGATGAACATGTGCCATTGTTAGGCTCTATTATGACACCATATAGAAATGTGTTTTTTAGCATAGGAAATTTTTTATAGTGTCCTAGAAATCTATCATACTATTGAGTTTTAGTACAATGACCTGTTAGAAAATGTTTTTAAATAAGTTAAAAAAGGTATCTAATTTTGACAAAAAGATGTTTTCTGTTAAAGATAAAAAGGAAAATTTTTTTCTTTTGTACACCTTTTCATGTGTTTTATATTATATCATTATGTTCTTTATTGCTCTTTGCTTGGGTTGTAACATTACCTTGTCGAACTTCCTCATGAGATGGGTAAAAGGGTTAACAAATTTACTTGTGAATACTACACTATTTTCCTTCGTTAAGTTTTTAACTTACTAATTTTGTTAGCAAGATTTTAGTGAGTTATATTCAATGTCTATAATCATCAAAAAGGCAAGTATTGTGAAATATTCCTATTGTAAATGTTTATAAGATATTTTATATTTAATTGGTTCCTTTACAATTTAACTTAATTTTTAAATTTAATGATTATTCTATTTAACCTAACATCTTTATCAAGTATTTGTTCTTATATATACCATTATAAATAGTTCAAATACACAATAACAATAATAAAAAAAAATACATATTTTTCACTTTATTATTTATATTTTAATTTAGATTTATTTATTTACTAACATTTTTTTTGTATAATGCTATTAATTTTTCATTTTTAACTTTTAAAAATAAAAAATTCAACAAAAATCAATAAAATTAATTTAACAATGACTTAAATTGATAGTTCTTTTTTTTTTTTTTAAAAAAAACATTGATTATGTTATAAAATAAAAAGGAAATGTTATAAAATTAGAAAATAGAGGTGGAAAGTATATTTATGTAGAAAAGAGAAATGTTCTTATTTTTTCATTTATATTCTTCATAAGTATGTGAAACCTCTTTTTGTAAGCTTCCATAGTGTAGGTTACATTATCTTATAATAAATAGAAGACTTAATAAAACTTGAGTTACAAATTAATTAAAGGACTTTTAACTATAATGACTATATAACTTAAGAAGTACTTTAACTATAGGGGTTATAAACATCCATAACTCTTTTAGTTTATAACACTCCCCCTTGGATGTCTATAATAAATAATGTGGCTCATTAAACCCTTATTAGAAAAAAAAAATCCAATGGGATAAAAACCTAGTGAAAAAAAAGAGTACCTAATATTTACAATATATATAATGGGTTGGCTCATTAAAAGCCTTACTAGAAAAACCCTATAGGACAAAACCTTTCCTAAGGAAAAAAGAGTACAACATATATTTTGCTCCCCCTCATTGAAGTATTACTTCACATGTTTAAATCTACATATTCCAATACTATATCTCAACTTTTCAAATGTTGTAGTGGGTAATATCTTGGTGAATAAATCTATCAGATTTTTACTTGACCAAATTCGTTGAACATCTATTTCACCTTTCTTTTGAAGATCATGAGTAAAGAAAAATTTTGGTAAAATATGTTTCATTCTGTCACCTTTAATAGATCCTTCTTTTAGTTGAGTTATGCATGCTGCATTATCTTCATACATGATTGTTGGAATATTCTCTTTCAAAGGCAAGCCACATATTTTCTAGATATGATGGATCAATGATCTTAGCCAAACACATTCTCGACTTGCTTCATGCATTGCAATTTTTTTTACATGATTTGAAAAAGTGGCAACTAAAATTTGCTTTATAGCTAACCATGATATAGTTGTATTTCCATAAGTGAACAATAACCTATCAGTGATTGAGCTTTATGTGGATCAAATAAATATCCTACATCGACAAAACCAAACTAAATGTGATTTGAATTTATTAGAATAAAATAACCCCATATCAATTGTTACTTAAAGATATCTAAAAATGTGTTTAATTCCATTCCAATGTCTTAATGTTAGAGAAAAGCTAAATCTTGCTAACAGACTCATAGAAAATGCTATATCCGGTCTTGTATTATTAACAACATACATCAATACTCCTATAGCACTCAAATGTGATACTTTAGGACGAAGAAGTTCTTCACCATTCTCTCAAGGACAAAATGAGTATTTATTCACTTCTAATGATCTCACAACCATTTGGGTACTCAATGGATGTGCTTTATCCATATAAAATTGCTTCAAAATCTTTTTTGTATAAGTTGATTGATGAACAAAAATCCCATCCTTTAAATACTTAATCTATAAACCAAGACAAAATTTTGTCTTTACAAGATCTTTCATTTCAAATTCTCTCTCTAAATAATTTGATGTTTTTTAAAGCACTTCAAGAGTTCCAATGATATTTAAATCATCAACATATACAACAATGATGACAAATTCTAATCTTGATCTTTTTATAAAAACACATGGGTAGATACGATAATTCTTATATCCTTCCTTTAACAAATATTCATTGAGATTATTATATCACATTTGTTTGGATTACTTTAATCCATATAGTGATTTTTGTAATTTTATTGACCCAACATCATGAGAATGTATACATGCTTCAGGCATTTTAAATCCTTTAGGGATTTTCACATGAATTTCACTATCAAGTGAGCCATATAAAAAAGTGTAACAACATCTATTAGACACATATCAAGCTTTTCTTGTACTACTAGGTTAATCAAATATCTAAAAGTAGTTGCATCCATCACTAGAGAATATGTTTCTTCATAGTCAATGCTAGGTCTTTGCAAAAATCTTTGTGTGACTAATGGTGCTTTAAATCTTACAATTTCATATTTCTCATTATGTTTTCGTACCCCATAAGCATTACACCTTTAGGTGTTTAGACTATAGGTCTAAAAACTTTACATTTTGAAAGTGAAATCAATTATGCTTGAATTACATCTTTCCATTTTGGCTAATCTTCTCTATTTCTACATTCTTTAATAGATGTAGGTTTAAGATCATCATTTTGCTTTAAAATATCAATAGCAACTTTATATGCAGAAATGTTATCAATAACTATATCATTTCGATATCATCTTTTTCTCGTAGTGATATAACTTATCGAGATCTCTTCATTATGATTATTTTTAGGTACCTTAACCTCTTTTTAGGTTTTGTAATCATTTATGTCTTGGGTCTCTTCAAGAGTACTTGCCTCCAAATTATGACCATCTTGCTTATTTTCTCTTTTCCATTTTAGAGGATTTTTATTTTTGGAATAGATTGGTCTTTCATGCTTCAAGCATGGGTTACTAATTTTTGCATTATCAGATTGTCCTATAAGGACATCAATCTGAATAGGAGCATTTTTAGCCGGTATATAAAATTTAGTAATTCTTTTTAAATTAGTGAATGCATCTAGCAGTTGATTTGCAATATTTTGTAAATTTATTATCTTTTAAAATTTAAGTTCAAATTGATTTGTTTAAGGATCTAAATAAGATAATGATAATGCATTCCATTTAAATTCTTTTTCCAACTGTTTATTCTCTCTCTTTAATGTAGGGAAAATTGTTTCATCAAAATGGCAATCAGTAAATTTTACTGTAAATAAATCTCCTATTAATGGTTTAAGATATTTAATTATAGAAGGCAATTCATAACTAACATATATTCCTAACCTCTTTGAGGACCCATCTTTGTGCACTATGGTAGAGCAATTAGTATATATGCCATAGAACCAAAAATTCCAAGATGGGATATATTTGGTTCTTGACCAAAAGCTAATTGTAATAAGGAAAACTTATGATCACTTGTTGTCTTAATACGTATAAATGCTGCTGCATGTAAAATAGCATGTCTCCATGTAAAGATAAGGAGTTTTGTTCTGATAATCAATAGTTTAGCTATTAATTGAAGGCATTTAATAAATGATTCTGCTAAACCATTTTGTGTATGAATATATGGAACAGGCTTTTCAACTATTATTCTAATTGATATACAAAAATCATTAAAAGCTTAAGACATAAATTCACCAGCATTATCAAGACAAATTGTCTTAATTATATAATCTGGGAATTGTGCTCTTAATCTAATTATTTGACCAAGTAGTCTTGCGAATGCTAGTTATGAGTTAATAATAAACACATATGTGACCATCTTGTAGATGCATCTATTAATACCATAAAATATTTAAATGTTCTATATGGTGGGTGAAAGGGCCCACAAATATCACCTTCAATACATTCTAAGAACGCAAGGGATTCTTGTCCAATTTTAGCAAGTGATGATCTAATAATCAATTTTCCTTGAGAACATGCAGCATGTAAGAATTCCTTAGATTGAAGAATCTTTTGGTTCTTCAATAAATGTCTATGTGAATTCTCAATAATTTTACACATCATAATTGAACTGGGATGGCCTAGCTGATTATGCCAAACTATAAATGTTTTTGGATTAGTAAACTTCTAGTTTACTAAAACATCAGTCTCGATTGTACTAATTTTTGTATAGTAGAAGCTAGAAAAAAATGTCGGTAATTTTTGTAGAACAAGTTTCTTACTTAATGCATTTTTTGTAATATATAAATATTCAATATTATTCTTATTTCCAATCTCAATGTTGTATCCATTAGAATGGATATCTTTGAAGCTTAATAGATTTCTTTGAGACTTGGAAGAAAATAATGCATTATTTATAGTAAGTTTTGTTCCTTCATGTAATAATATAATGGCTCTTTCAAAGCCTTCAATTAACTTTGTATTACCCCATACAATGTTTATATTACCGTCTTTCATTATCAAATCACAAAAATACTTTTTATCTTTGAGTATTGTATGTGTTGTAGCACTATCAACAAGACATATATCTTTATTATTGAGCATGGATCCAATAAAAAAAATCCATTCTTTTAAAATAAATGAAGAAAAATACATAATTAGAAATATAGCAAATATATAATTATTCACACAAGAAAAATAAACACTTAGTAAAATAATAAATACGATAATGAAATATAAAAGTAAGAAAGTAAATTTATATATTCTTATCTTTTTATTCCTTTATTTTTCCTTCATAGACCTTGAATAAAATCTAAAGTTTTCAAATGAGTAATATTGGCAAGGCCACTAAAATCATCATCTTTATATGACAAATTTACCTCATCATCATTTTGATCAATCAAATTTATTTTAGCATTTTTCTTTTCCTTTTTGATAAAGGCTTGATAAAGTTTCACAAGATGGTTAGTCACACAACAAGTACATGACCAATATCCTTTCATACCACACCATTAGCATGAGTTGTTTATATTCTTTGAAGGGTTATTTTGTCCACCTTTATCTTTATCTTTTTCCATTATTATTCCACTTCTGGTGGTAAGAAAATTATGATTATTACCACCACAGTAGCAATGATTATTTTGTAGTCACCACATCCATGACTATGGCCCACGGTTATAACCACAACCACAATTATTACATTCACTTCAAGGAGTGCAACCGATCCAGTAGAACGAGTTTTCATGATTTTTCATCAATAACTGGCTATTTTGCTTAGCTACAAGTAAGCATGAGATCAATTTTGAATATTTTTTAAAACCCTTTTCATGATATCACTAGTGTAGGAGCACATTTGAAGCATGAAATGTTGAAAAGGTTTTTTTCTAAGAGTCTTCATTAGTAATATTTTCTCCACATAACTTTAATTGAGAATTAATTTTAAAAATAGTAGGATTGTATTCACTTATAGTTTTAAAATTTTGAAATTGTAAGTGCATCCAATCATAATGAGCTTTTGGTAATATTACCATTCATTGGTAGTCATATTGCTCCTTTAAAATTTTCCATAATTCAAGTGGATCTTTTACAGTTGAATATTCAGCTTTTAACCCTTTATGTAGATGATGACAAAGAAATATTATTGTCGTTGACTTGTTTTGGTTGGATGCATCATTTTAAACTAAGATTGTATTACCAAGCCCCATTGCATCAAGATGAATTTCAACATTAAGCACCCATGACAAATAATTTTGTCGAGTTATGTCAAGAACAATAAATTCAAGTAGTGAGATTTGACATAATGTAATTTGAAAGGAAATAAAGCAAGAAAATCTTTGAATTACAAACTGTAGAGAAAAGTCATGCTGGTAACGTATTATAAAATAAAAAGAAAATGCTATAAAATAAGAAAATAGAGGTGGAAAGTATATTTATATAGAAGAAATAATTGTTCTTCTTTTTTTCACTTATCTTCTTCATGAGTATCTGAGATCTCTTTTTATAAATTTTCATAACGTATGTTACGTAAACTTCTAATAAGTATAAGACTTAATAAATTTTAAATTATATATTAATTAAAAGAGTTTTAACTATAATAACTATATAATTTAACAAATACTTAATTATGGATTTATGGGCACACATAACTCTTTTAGCTTATAACATATTACCCATTATTATTATTATATACTAACACAAGATAATGGAATCGAGTATATAAAAAAAATAAGAAAAAGTAAAAAAAACAAAAGGTGAAGGGAAAGGAAGAGCAGTCTAGATTCTAGACTTCGGTGGAAGTCGAGGTTGAAACTTTCAAAATGCTAAAGTGCTAGATATCAAACACGTAGGGCACCACGCGGATATCCAACATCTCACTTATCACTTGCTGAACCGCCACATACCTTCTTCATCGTACACTCTCAAAACTCCAACCGCTTCTTTTTCGTCCAGCAAAGCTTGCGGCATATATATCTCCACCCTAACCCGCCGAGAGAGGTAATTAAAGAAAAACAAAATGGTAAACCTTTTCTCTTTATGTCTTCTTCTCTCTTCTCTTCTAGCGGCACAAGTGTGGTCTCCAAATCCATCCCCAACAAAAAATGATGGTAAAGAAGATGTGATAGTTAAAGAAGGTCATAGAGTCATAGTTGTGGAAACTTACGATGAGAATGGCCAACACAACACCAAAGTCTCCATCTCTCCGCCACAGGATCCAATTTCTGAAGGTGGGTTACTCGAAAATGCCAAAGAAAAGATCAAACAAGCTGCCAATATTCTCCCAAATGTTGGCCGAAGTTCTGTGGGTGCAGGCCACGCTCCTGGACAGCTTGTGTGCGAACCATCAGGGGAATGTAGGCATAAGATTGCTAGAGCGACAAGTAAAGCCAAAGATCAAGCATACGACACGGCACACGAGGTGGCGGCCGGCACGGAGGATGTTGTTCATGCAGCTAAAGACATTGCACATGATGCACTTGATAAAAAGAAAAGACTTGCTCGTGATGCTTATGAAAAGACCAAGGAGAAGACTACCCAAAAAGCCCATGAAGCTAAAGAAGTTATAGAGGATGCATATGAGAAAACTAAGGAGTCTGCTCCACATAAAGCTCATGATGTTAAAGAAACTGCTAAAGATTCGTTGTACAAAGCTAAAGATACAGTCAAATCTGCTAAAGATACAGGAAAAACTTTAGGGACAGACGCTGCAACAAATGTGTCCCAACAAGTGGGGAATTTGAAAGAAAGCACAGAGCAAGCAAGAAGCGGAATTGGGAAGATGTTAAAGTATCTGGGTTCAACACATGGACTTAATTGTATGATGCGTGTGTTGAATTTGCTGGGTTTTGCCACAGCCTACGGGATGGGTATGTGGGTTAATTTCATTTCAAGCCATGTTTTAGCTGGTTCTTTGACAAGGAGCCAGTTTGGGATCGTGCAGAGCAAGATCTATCCTGTGTATTTTAGGGCCATGGCTTATTCTATTTTTGTGGCTCTTTTAGGGCATATTGTTGGGCAGAGGCAGAAGTTGTTTGTCTACAGAAAGGCTGAAATGTTGCAAGTTTTTAACTTCCTCGCATCTATTTTGGTGGTTTTGACCAATGCTTTGTATTTGGAGCCTTCGGCTACTAAGGTACGTAATTTCCTATTTGATGTTTTACCAATGTTTGGAAAACCGAACCGGACCGCGCCGGTCGAATCGGTTCGATAGGGAATTGGTGGCCAATCGGGTTCGGTTAGGAGTCCTAAATCTGATTACTTAAAAATCGGTAAGAACCGGTTAAATCGGATAAAAAATCGAATAAATGAATAGGATAAAACCCAGTTTTTATGATTTGAATGAAAACTAATATTTTTGAAATCAGACTAGTCTAATTCACTCAATAAACCATTACCTTCAAATAAAAAAATTAAAAGCACATGCATTTACATTATGTTTAGGTGGTGCTAGTGGTGAAAGTTATTCTTAAAAGCTTGAGGT
>CANXYI011361625.1:0-12398 GCA_948208565.1 Hura crepitans | reverse complement strand
ATGTTTGTATAGACCTAAAAATCACACGTCACATCTGTATGAACCAAGCGGCATCAGTCTGTATAGACCTCTCATAATCAGTGATAGAATAGCAAACACATTAAACAGATGTTACACAATATAAATAAAATTTTAGTAGACAAAAGTTCACACAGACCTCACACACAAGCACCATATGGCCGCACAGGCTCAAAATAACATTTCATTTAGTTCATACAGACCAACTATCCTATCAAATGCAAATGAGACTCAAATCTTATTCTAAGCACACTAGAAAAAATGAAAAAAAGTAAAGGTCTACATAAACTATATTCCACACAACACATCAAGTTTACACAGACTTATCAAACCAGAGGGTGTTTTTAGTGAAGAAGATGACAACCAAAATTTGAAGTGAAGATAATGACAACTAAAATGCCTAAAATGCCTAAAAAACATGAACTAGAGCAAAGGAGGGAGAAAATATGCAACAGGGGTAAGTTTTTAAACATGTATGCCCTATGAGGTCTACTAAAATAGGTGATAGAGCTTTGAATGGAATGCCATTCATTAAGGAAATGTTACACTACTAATTTACCTTTACAAAGGGTATGAAACCCTTTAAAATAGGTATTGTCAAATACTCGATGTGGATTAAGGATGCTAAAAAAGGTGTTGTCAACATTAAAAGGTCATTGATGGCATTAAAGGTAGTAGGAGTACTGCTAGAGTGTTATCGACCATCATCAGGGCACTAGAGGATTCATCAGAATGTGAAGACTCTATAGAGAAGAAAGAATATAGAGAAAATGAAATGGAAGCAAGAAATATAAAGGTTTTCATCTGTCATGATACATTCCCATGGACCTAACTTAACATATCCACATAGACCTCAAATTTTACCACCTGAGCCTCAAGTCAATGCAGACTAAGGACCTCAACTTTTTTGCCTAAGCCTCAAGTCAATATAGACCAATTCGGCATCTAGACTAACATTGCTTCATGTTGTCCATATGAACTAACTGTGGCTTGTATAACATGGCCTGCATGACTTTTCTTTGTTCGAGGTGTCTGACAACACGGCCTAAAACACCATGAAGTTTATCCAATTAATGTCAAAATAAGTGATAAGCCTAAAACTTAGTGAAACCCATGGTCAAATAAAGAGAATATAAATGGAGTGAATTGAATAAGAAATATAGGTCATTTTTTAACAATAGACTAGAAATAATTTTCTCTCTTATAACATTTCTTACTAAACAACTAATGCCTTTGTTTCATTTTACTTTAAGGCTTAAAAAATGAACAAGATATTTTTTAATTTAAAAATAAATGTAAATAATCCATTTTTATTCAATTCTTAAGCTAATAATTAGGATTTCACAATAATCTCAATAAAATACCATATATTTATGAAGTTATTATAATGCCCGAAAAACCATCATTTGGTGAACAGTAACCCTCAAGCAGGATATAGTGATGTTTAGGGCACTGAAGGGCAACTTAGTGGTCGAGTGAGGTTTTGGTCAACTAAACTTTGACTGACCAAAAAGTGATGAAAAAGAGTGAATTAAAAATTTTAACAAAACCAATAAATCATTTCGGGCTAAGAATTGATGAATAGTGACCTTAATTGGGGTTATGTTAGGACAACTCTGGGAAGTGCTCAGACAGACCTTAAAATATCACACCTTAAAGCTTAAAAATTCCAATGAGTCTATTGGAAAAGGAATTTTAATATTCTGAGGTCGTTTGATAGTTTTTTTAAATTTTAGGATTAAGCGGGCGAATAGTAACCCTAGCTCCCTGAGGGGTTTTAGGATGAATTTTATAGGACCCTTAATGAATATAATTGAGGATTTTTGGAACTATAATCATGATGTTTAGAGGTCTAGAGAAATTATTGTGAATTTTCAAAGTTTATAACAAAATAGAATAAATTTCGGCCATCTGATCAATAAGTGGCATGATCATGGCCATCCACCTTGCTAATGCACCTAAGGGGACATGTGTGCATGTGTATGGAATAAAAGGCATTCATCTTCTCCCATTTTTGCCCTAAAAGCTGATGTCATTAGCTATATCCCTCTTTTTTATTTTTTGCTTTTTCTCTCTCTTATCCTAAAATTCCACAAAAATTATATGGTTTTGAACCTTCACGATTCACTAAAGCTATTCCAATAAATAGAAGTGGAAAAGGATGTTTAGAAATGAAGCTATGAGCACTTGATGAGTACTACCTTTTTGTTTAGTATGTGATTCTTTCTAAGGTTTCTTATTCTTCTTAGGGCGTATTTGATGTGCGAATGTCACCTATAAAGAGAGGTCTTAATTTGGGGTTATGCATAATTTTGTAGGAATTTTTGAAGGTGGAACTCTAATATGGAAGTTCAAGAAATGGTGGACAAAGGTGGAGGAAGATAGATTTGGTGCTTCTGGAGTGGCTTCAACATGACTAGGAGCCCATTGTAAGTGAATTTAATTGAAAAATGCTTTGTATGTTAGGAAAAATTTTGATTAAAGCTTTGGGTGTGTGTATGGAAGTGTTAATGGCATAGGTGTTTACATGGATATTTATGTAAAATGCAAGCTAAGATATGTAACTTGAGGATCTAGGATGATAAGGATGTGATTTGGATGTGAAAAGGATATGTAGGGATATGCTACATGCATGTATGCCATGGTATGGATATAGATGTATGGGATGAATACATGGAATGTTAAAATGGTAACATGATATGTAACTTATGAGTGACATGGAAGAATAAGAAATTGTATAGTTATGGGTAAAGAATTAATAAGGCATGGTGTAGTGATGATTTATGTATGGTGGATATACAAGGATATGGTATATGATAAGTAAGGTGAAAAATGTTAGGTGAAAAAGTAGGAATTTAATTAAAATAGGTTGTCTAAGATTTTAGGTTTCAGAAATGATGGGTAAATATGTTAAGATAAGTAAAATGTTGGATGATGTAGATTACTTAGGGATATAATGAGTTGAGGTGAAAGAAAAATGAAATTGACTAGGAAGTTATTGAGAAAAAGTTACCAAATGAATAGTAGCTTTTATGTAAACAGGACCTATAACTGTTTAGGAAATTAAAGATAACTTGTAATTGTCTAAAATTATGATAAAATGAAATAAACTAATATATGTGTCTTATTGACTTGAAAATAATTTGAATATATACTTGGTGAAAAAGGAAAGTGATTAGCTGAGCTAAAATAGAATAAGAATTTAGAAAGAGAGCTGCACAATTATTAGAAAGCTAAAGGAATAAATTATAAGATGAGGTAAGAAATTATTCATACATAAATAATGAATAAGCAAAAATTAAGAAAACCAACAAATGGAAATCTTGTGGAACTCAAGATATAAATAGAGACTATAATTAATAGAGACCTAAAGACATGTGTGTGATGTAATCATTATAAAGAATTCCATAAATTTATATTGAGCTAATATATCAGACAGTGCAAAAAATAAACATTATTATAAATATAATAGCAATGAGAGTAAATTACTAAATTTGGGATCCAAGTTATTGTAATGCAAGGAATAAGTAACATAAAATCCATGGAGTATAATATCTTGGGATACATGGAAGTGAGGTAAATTAAGTATATGTTGGCAGAGAGAGAAATTAGAACTAGTTACAAAAGAAGCTAAAAGACAATTATATGGAATTAATGACAGGAATGGAATTAAAGCAAAAAGTATGACAACTTGATGAAACTAAAGAAATATTAAATAAAATTTAATTGTTAAATGAATTAAGATGACCACTAAAAATAATATATTATATTATCGATAATCTAGATAATGAACCTAATGGCTATGAAAAAGTAATTAAAAGGGAATGTGGTATTACTGGTTACTTATACACTAGATAGGTTAACCGATCAATTAAGGATTAGTAGTTACTAGAGCCTGAGTCTATATGGATTTTAGCCTATGTATGGCAAGTGTAACCCCTAAGTATTGATTTGAACTTGCATGCTCTGGGTATTGGGAGCCTTATAGGCTGATCCCTGCTACCCACTCATAGGTTTTAGGAGGTTTATGGACTGATCCCTACTACCCACTTATGGATATTGGGAGGTCCTGTAGGACTGATCCCTACTATCCACCAACTGTGTTGTTTTGATAATTGTATTGGGATATTGGGAGGTCCCACAGGGCTAATCCCTACTAACCCTTTATAGATATTAGGAGGTCCACAAATTGATCCCTCCCATAAGCCTTTCTAATATTAGGGGTTCTTAGGAACTGATCCTTGCTATCGGGCAAAGGGTGTCTACAGACATCGAGGTCAAAAATTTGGACCACTGTACTACTTGGTACTTTGTCTGGTTCTCAAATTGGGTAGTTATAGCTACTAAGGCCAAGAATTAGGGCCACTGTACACTGTGATTACCATTATCCAGTGGTTAGGAGTTCTTCCTAAACCTTATAGGGTAAATGGAATAATAAAAAGAACTTAGACAAATGTAATCATATTAATAAAAGAACGAGGATCTTAATTAGCATAATTGAGATAACTTATGAACAAATAAAATAAGAACCAGGGTTAAGCTATTAGAAGAGACTTAAGAAACTTATATAATCTTAGTAAAAATCCTAAAGGAAGTCAAGGACTAAGGGAATAGTGATAAAACCTAGAAAATATATAGAAGGAAATGAATTATAGAAAGAGGGTAAAATGTAAATCATTCTAAGATAAACCTAAAAAGACTTATCGAGTTAAAGTAAAACCAATAGTGGCCTCTATATATAAGATAAAAAGGGCTTAATGGGATAAACTGATTAGAAAAATGTTAAGAATAGGAGGATAAACTATATAAATCATGTAACTTAAGTATTAGAAAAGTAAGGATGTAATGATATAAATTAGTAGAAGTCACAAGTAAGAATAGTTAAAAGATTCTCAACTTCCAAGATTAATGATGTAAATGAGGTATAAGAAGTGAATTAGTAAATAGTCCTAGTCCATTGGTATAGTAAGAGAAGGGCTACAACAAGAAAGCTTAATAGAGAGATTGAACATAATAAGCAAATGATGTTAGGAAATTCTTAAGTGCATGCATGTGATTATGATACATAGTATGTTTGGTTAAATTCACCACTGAGTGTATACTCAGTTTATCGAGTATCTGATGCGCAAGTGGTAAATTTGGATACTTTAATGAGGAAAACTAATGGTGTAGTTAAAGACTATCTCGGTTTGATATTATCGTACCATATTGTAATGTTTTAGTAGATAGAGGCACTTATGCATGTAATTATGGGTGGTTAAGTGATATGGTGTCTATAGCTAATGTGATAGCCCATTATTACGTGAAACGAGCTCCTAGCTATAATAACTGTCTAGGCTGATATTTGGTAGTAAGATCAGGCATGTGAGCATCATATGCTTGGGAGGTTTGCCACGGATTACCGGAACTATAAAATAAAATTTTTATACTAAATAGGAGAAACCCAAGTAGAAGTTAAATGAAAGGCCCCTAGGGAAATCCAAGTATGGGTGACCTCATAGGAAGTAGCGTACTTTGCCTGTTTTCTTTGAGAATAGGTAAGGGGTATTACATTTAGTGGTATCAGAGTGAGTTTAGGTGGTCCTAGGTAGTAACGAATGAGTGCCTTAGGAATTTTGAAGGTGGAAGATAACTACACTACTGGTAAATGAGGATTGCTGGTAAATAATTGATACAATAACTATGTGAACTTCTTAGAAAAGAAAATAATAGGCATAAGTAATGGTGCTATGACTTAGTGTGATCCTCTTCCTCTTAAGCTGAGGCTGCTAATGCTGTTGATGAAGCCATGAAAGAGTAATAATGCTCTGATAGAGGAGTGAGAGGTCTCTTAAATTGTAATAGGAGATGGCATGGTTAATCACGCAAACAGAGGATAAAAGTATTGACAGAAGGAAGCATAGTACCCCCGTGTATTGCATAGTGATTATTGGATGATTATCAAGGGACTGAGGCTCCTGATAACAAAGGAAAGGTGAAAACTATTTAGGTATTAGGAATAAGGGATAGATAAGAATTAACGTGGAATTAGAATATGTTCTACAAGAAAGAATACCTATAGGGAGACCAAGGATGTTATAAGGAAGTTAGCGAGGAGAAAAAGGAAAATCTAAAGGAACTTTAGGACATGGAAATGGTAGAGTGGATGCAAGGGTCATCAATAAGAGATAAATGATTGATGCATTATACCTAGTGAGGTTATATGCCTTTAGAACACAAAAAAGGGAAATAGAGTGACACACGAATAATGCAGTTTAGTTGTCTATAGTCTTAAGGTGTGTTGAAGGAGTTATTATCAACTTTTGAAAGGTATAAAAAGTTATAGGACTAAGGCCTAGGATACTTACAGTAAGGAGAAATAGGAAATATGAGAGTCCAGCAGGGAAATAGAACTATTAAAGTTAGGAATGCATAAAAGAGAGATGTCAATGATTAGTAGGAGCGAATCATAGGATATGTTATGGTAAAAGGGTTAGGATAAGACTAAGGATAGGAACTGGCTATCAAGGTCCTTGAGGATGAGGTATATTGCTTTTCCTTAATGCATTCCATAAAGTGCTTGGGCATTGCATTATTTAGTTTGGGATGTATCTTGCCATATGCATAATTGCATTATACATGGCATGTTTTCCCTTGATAAAAAATCTATGCATATTTTTTGAGAACTGAGCATGGCATGATAATAGCCCTTATACATAAGGGACTTGATAGAATGACAAAAATAAGAGAATAATAGTATGATGGCAATCGAAAGAGAGAGATAAGAGAACTATGAGCAGAAAGAGAATGGAAGTTAGTCTTGATACTAGTAAGCAAGTATAGGAAAGGATTTAGATGTCAAGGTAAAGACCTTATGAGGGTGTAGTGAGAATGAAGCAACAAAAAGTGTGTAAATAGTTATGGTGAATATAACTAGCTAGTCTACCACCTTGAAACCTAAGAGGGGAAGTGGACCAAGTGGCTAGTGGATAAGCAATGTCTATAAGAATGTTGGAATACATAAATTATTAGGCATCTGAGAGGAACCTGGAGACTAAGATGTCTTGAGATATTTTAAAGAATGAAAGTGTGGTTAAACTATCAATTAGAACAAAGAGATAAGGGAAGAATATTATAGCTTCCATATAAGATGAATAAGGAAGTTAGTTTGGGTGAGATTAAGATAAAATAAGCCAAGGATAATGTTGGTAAATAAAGAGAAGGGAATTACAACATAGCATTTAAAAGTGTTAGAGGAAAGCTTAACTAAAAAAGATTACTGAAGGAACGTTAAGCCTGGATATTACTTTGCATTGTTAAGGTAATACTAAAGATCTACATTTAGTAACAAGATAGAGTGAATAGTGTGAATGATGTAAAGGATTTTGAAATAAGGAGAGTATATACAAACACCTTTGTAGTGCTTCTAAATGGGAACAGAGTGTACAGAGAAAGTACACAGTCTAGTATTCTCTAATAATAGCAGGATGATAGAAGTGAAGGTAATGGTAGTAAAAGCATGTCAAGGGAGCTCCACCCACCTTAAGAATGAATAGAAAAAGGGGTGTTTGCCCAGTAAAGAATAAAAGTGCACATGTGAAGAATTAGATATGTAAAACTACGAAGGTCTAACCCTAATAGAAAGAGGAAGGGTTAAAAAGGTAGTAATGGATTGTGAAAGTGACTAACCATATGACTACAGGAAATTTTGAGGGCAAAATTTCTTAAAAGGGGAAGAGCTGTAATGCTCAAAAAACCATCATTTGGTAAACAGTAACACTTGAGCTTGATACAGTGATGTTCAGGGCACTGAAGGGCAACTTAGTGGCCGGGCAAGGTTTTTGCGAACCAAACTTTGATCGACCAAAATGTGATGAAAAAGTGTGAATTAAAAATTTTAATAGAACCAATAAATCATTTCGGGCTATCCTCCTTGCCATCCTCCTTGCTAGTGCACCTAAGGTGTCATGTGTGCATGTGTATGGAATAAAAGGAATTCATCTTCTTCCATTTTTGCCCTAAAAGCATATGCCATTAGCTATATCCCTCTTTTCCATTTTTTGCTTTTTTCTCTCCCCTCTTATCCCAAAATTCCCCAAAAATTATATGGCTCTGAACTCTACGATGCACTAAAGCTATTTCAACTGACAAAAGTGGAAAAGGATGTCCAGAAATAAAGTTATAAGCACTTGATGAATAGTACCTTTTTGGTGAGTATGTGATTCTTTCCAAGGTTTCTTATTTTTATTAGGGAGTATTTGAGGTGTGGATGTCACCTATGAAGAGAAGTCTTAATTTGGGATTATGTATAATTTTGTAAGAATTTTTGAAGGTGGAACCCTAATATCAAAGTTTGAGAAATGGTGGACAAAGGTGGAGAAAGATGGATTTGGTGCTTCTAGAGTGGCTTCAACATGACTGGGAGCCCGTTGTAAGTGAATTTAACAAAAACATAGTTTGCATGTTAGGAAAATTTTGAAATAAAGCTTTAGATTTGTGTATGGAAGTGTTGATGGCATGGGTGTTTATATGGATATATAAGTAAAATGCATGCTAGGATATGTAATTTGCCGATATAAGATGATATGGATGTGATTTAGATGTGAAAAGTATGTGTAGGGATGTAATATATGCATGACTAAGTGTATGTCATGTATGCCATGGTATGGATGTGAATGTATGGCATGAATGCATGGAATGTTAGGATGGTAGCATGATATGTAACATATGAGTGACATGGAATGAATAAGAAATTTTATGGTTATAGGAAAAGAATTAATAAGGCATGGTGTAGTGATGATGTATGTAAGGTTGATATACAAGGATATGGTAGATGATAAGTAAGGTGAAAAATGTTAGGTGAAAAGATAGAATTTAAATAAGATAGGTTGTCTAAGATTTTAGGTTTCATAAATGATGGGTAAATATGTTAAGATAAGTAAAATGTTGGATGTTGTAGATTACTTAGGGATATAATGAGTTGAGGTGAAAGAAAAATGAAATTGACTAGGAAGTTGGTGAGAAAAAGTTACCAAATGAATACAAACTTTTACATAAACAGGACCTATAACTATCTAGGAAATTAACAATGACCCATAATTGTCTAAAATATGACCTAATGAAATGAACTAATATCTATATCTTATTAACTTAAAAATAATTTGAATAAATACTTGGTGAAAAGGGAAAGTAATTAGCTGAGCTAAATTAGAACTAGAATTGGAAAGAGAGCTGCACAATTATTACAAAGCTGAAGAAATAAATTATAAGATGAGGTAAAAAATTATTCATACATAAACAATGAATGAGCAGAAATTAAGAAAACCAATAAATGGAAATCTTCTAGAACTCAAGATATAAATAGAGCCTATAATTAACAGAGACCTAATGAAATGTGTGTGGTATAATCATTATAAAAGATTCCATAAAATTATATTGAGCTAATATATCAAACAGTGCAGAAAATAAATATTATTATAAATATAATAACAACGAGAGTAAATTACTAAATTTGGGAACCAAGTTATTTTAATGCAAGGAATACGCAACATAAAATCCATGGAGTATAATATTTTGGGATACATAGAAGTGAGGTAAATTGAGTACATGTCGGCAGAGAGAGAAACCAGAACCAGTTACAAAAGAAGGTAAAAGTCAATTATATGGAATTAATGATAGGAATTAAACTAAAGCTAAAAGTATGGCAAATTAATGAAACTAAAGAAATATTAAATGGAATTTAATTGTTAAATGAATTAAGATGACCACTAAAAGTAATATGTTTTATTAGCGATAATCTAGATAATAAACCTAATGGCTATGAAAAAATAATTGAAAGGGAATGTGGGATTAGTAGTTGGTTATATACTGGATAGGTTGATCGGTCAACTAGGTATTAGCAACTACTAAAGGCTAAGTCTATATGGATTTTAGCCTATGTATGGCAGGTCTTGCGGCTAAGTATTGATTTAAGCCAGCACGCTCTAGGTATTGGGAGGCTTATAGGTAGATCCCTATTACCCACTCATAGGTATTAGGAGGTCTGCAAACTGATTCCTGCTACCAACTTATGGATATTGGGAGGTCCCATGGGGCATATCACTGCTATCCACCAATTGTGTTGTTGTGATAATTATATTGGGATATTAGGATATCCCACGGGGCTAATCCATACTTTCCCTTTTATAGATATTAGGAGGTCTATAGACTGATCCTTGCTATCTGCCTTTCCAATATTAGGAGGTTCTTAGGAATTGATCCCTGCTATCGAGTGTAGGGTGTGTATAGACATCAAGGTAAAAAATGTGGGCAACTATACAGCTTTGTATTTTGTCCGGTTCTTAGACTGGGTAGGTGTAGTTGGCAAGGCCTAGAATAGGGGCCACTGCACATAGTGATTCCTGTTATCCAGTGGTTGGGAGTTCTTTCTATACCTTTTAGGGTAAATGGAATAATCAAAAGAACTTAGACGGATGTAATCATATTAATAAAAGAACTAGGATCTTAATTAGCATAATTGAGATAACTTATGAACAAATATAATAAGAACTAGGGTTAAGCTATCTGAAGAGACTTAAGAAACTTACATAATCTTAGTAAAAATCCTAAAGGTAGTCAAAAACTAAGGGAATGGTGATAAAACTTGGAAAATATATAGAAGGAAATGAATTATAGAAAGAGATAAAATGTAAAGCATTCCTAGATAAACCTAAAAAGACTTATCAAATTAAAGTACAACCAATAGTAGCCTCAATAAATAAGATTAAAAGGACTTAGTGGGATAAATTAATTAGAAAAATGGTAAGAACGGGAGGATAAACTATGTATATGATGTAACTTGAGTATTGGAAAAGTAAGGATGTAATGATATAAATTAATAGGAGTCACAAGTAAGAATAGTTAAAATAGTCTCAACTTCCTAGATTAATTATTTAAATGAGGTATAACAAGTCAATTAGTAAATAGTCCTACTCTAATAGTCTAGTAAAAGAAGGGATACAATAGGAAAGCTTAATAGAGCTATTAAACATGATAAGCAAATGACATTAGGAAATTCTTAAGTGCATGCATGTGATTATGATACATGGTATGTTTGGTTAAAGTCACCACTGAGTGTATACTCAACGTATCGGGTGTTCAATACACAGGTAGTAGATTTGGATACTTTGATGAGGATAACTAATAGTGTAGCTGAAAACTTTCCAAGTATGATATTTATCTTACGAGATTGTGATGTTTTAGTAGATAGAGGCACTCATACATATAACTGTGGGTGGTTAAGTGATATGGTGTCTACAACTAGTGTGATAGCCAATAGTTAAGTGAAATGAGCTCTTAACTATAGTAACTACCTAGGCTAATATTTGGTAGTAAGATTAGGCATGTGAGTGTCATAAGCTTGAAAGGTTTACCACGGATTACCAAAACCATTAAATAAAATTTCTATATTGAATAATAGAAACCCAAGTAGAAGTTAAACAAAAGGCCCCTAGGGAAATCCAATGATGGGTGACCACACGAGAAGTAGCACACTTTGCCTATTTTCTTTTAGAATAGGCAGGGGATGTTATAGTTACAAACAATTTTCAACTCATGTAAAATGTTTTCAAAGCTAAAAAAATGTGTTATTTCTTTTATAGAAACAAAATTGGTCAAAATTAGTCAATCTAATTTGTTTTACTTTAAACTAATAGATTTAATCTCCACTTTCACATCTTCTTCAACTCAAACACCTCTCTAGGATGTTATTTCACAAATAAATTTGCTTGGCACCTCAACTTAATGCTATCTAACCATAAATGCCAGCAAGAATTATTTTTAAAAAATGGCAACAATCACCCTATCCTTTAAAAGAATGAAGGCAGCCCTTGGCTTTCTCTTTCTCTTTAAGCACTTCAAATTCCTCATTTTTAGTTTCCTTTACTTCATGAATAACTTTAAGCTAACCCTTAAATCCCTCTTGAAGAATGAGCTTAAAAAAGTGTGGTTTAGCTGCCTTTAAAACTCCATATAAGAAAAAGAAAGTAATAAGCCCCTAATAATTACTTCATATCTTTACTTCGACACACAAATTCAGCCACATGGTAATTTGTGCCACCATGTCTAACTAACATTATCAAATTTCCCTTTTTTGCCCTTATAATGTTTTCTTTGGGATTCAGCTACTCGCTAACCCAGATCATCATCAAGCTTCTCTTTTGCAATTATCATATTTTTATGGATAATTGGCTACACACCAATCTAGGAACTTATTTTCCTCTTCCTTGGAATTTTGCATTTCCCCCATGACGATAATGGATTTCATCCACAATTCATAAAACATCAAGCACAAATAATCTTTACTCAATCAAAAGGGGATGCTTAACTTCTAAAATTAGCAAGACTTAACTCCGTGTCTAATC
>CANXYI011361587.1:0-10932 GCA_948208565.1 Hura crepitans | reverse complement strand
TAATCTTAATCTCATTTTTCACTAAATTATTTTCAATAATTTGGCTATAACTTTATATGAACCTCACATTTAAGTGACTCAAGATGCTACTGAATGCTTACACATAAGCCTATAAATTTATAAAGACTCAAATATTTAATTCAATCATTTATTATGCTAAAAGTGGACTATAGTACAGGACATAACTGTTACCCAGAATTTTAACCTTAAGAACTAGAAATAGTTTTAATCTGTTAGCCTTTCCTTTGATACTTATCATGAATTCTTTTAGGAATATTTTATGTTAATCTCTAAATGAGTATTTAAATGTCTTTTTATGATACAAGAACTATTTCAAGGAGATAAAGAGTGATCTTTAAGGAAATAAGGAAAAAATTCATGAGAGCTCTTAACTAGGTGTTTTTGTTAGGAAATGAATTATTTGGTTGAGCTTTGAAACATTAAAGCTCTGAGGTTTACACATAACTCTTCTTTGATATTTTCTTTATTTTTATAGAATGTTTTTAAATAGTTTAAAGTTTTTTGCCAAATTTTACTCATTTGAAATTTTTAAATATATATGATACTACTTTAAGTTTTGAATCATTTGTGACTATTTGAGAAAACATATTTGGAGGAAACCTTGAAAGTATTTTTTGAAACTATTTACTACACACACACACACACATATATAAATATATATATTGCTTAAGCATTATTTAATTTTTAATAGGATTTTGTTCTTTTTGTAATTTTAACATTGACTAGTCAATTTTAATGGTGACTATTCATAGTTTTATAAAGTTGAATTTTAAGTTTAGTTATAATAATAAACTTATCTATTAGTATTTCATTTCAAAAATAGATATGAAAATTCTAAATTCTATTTATATAAAATGAGTTTTAGTAATTTTATATACAATTTTAATAAACTCAAGTCTTCCTTAACTTTTTCCCAAGTATAATATAAATAAACACCAACATTGTAGCATCCCTTTACCTAATTCACTACAAAACCAAGTAAGGTGATGTTATCTAACATACTAGTGCTTATGTAAAAGTGAGCCAAAAACTTTTGTTTTGTTTTTCTTATGGAAACCATTTTATACAATTTAAAAACAATTTGATACTATGAAAAATTTTCCATTTTTAGGTCATCGTGCTGAAAATCTGGCAGCTTAACGGTTGTACGGTGCACTACCTAAAGTTTTAACATACACGAAGGCACTTTTATATCACAAACATCATACTTAACCCAACTACACTTCATATCTCATCACAATGTAATACTTGTTACTTATGGTCCACATATTCAGCTCATCCTAAACATTTATGTCATGCATCCCTGTATTATAAGCATAAATATAACCATGCACAATTTGTTATGTATACTTCTAAGGAGTTAACTTATAATCATCCATGTGAAAGCAACAAAAGAATAAGTTTTACAATCTTTATCAAGTTCTAAAAGAGTAACATACACAGACCCGTATGCATTCTACCTAACTACTACATATGTAATAGAATACTTAGGTTCTATGAAAGTGCATGTAAAAAGTGCATGTCTATGCATAAAAATAGGACTCTAATATGTGGCATATGTAATATCAGTCTCCCTTCTCTTTGTAGTTCCTAAACCTATGCAAAAGAACAAATTCACTAAGGATATTGATCCTCAGTAGGTGCTTTCTAACGTAAACAATCCTTTTTTTGTGATTGTCCAAGTTATAAGTTTCAAGAGGAAAATCAAAACAATTATACCAATCTATTTATTTTTGTACTTAAAAGACATAACATACATTAGCAAATTACATTCAATATTTTGTAAGTGTAAAAACATGCCACTAGTGTTAAAGAGAACTCATAACTATTTTCAAACATAACTCAAGATTTCAAAAAAATTGATTTAACTGAAGATGTATTTTTTTCATTATTATCATTATCATTATTTTTACATCATGCCCATTTCTTTCTAGGCATGGTTAAGTGCATGGGGCTCTTTTTTAAGTAAAGTCTCTATAGGTCCCAAGGTATGGGGTGCAATGCTTTCTTTCAAGAAAACTCTCTATTATATCCCAAAGGTATAAAAATGGTGCTAGCATTAATAAACATAGCAAAAAAAAAAAAAGTATAGCCAAAGCTATATAGTGGTGCATATTTGCTAATGTCCCTTTTTGGCATGCCAAACTATCCTATAGACCTTTAAATATCCTAGGTAGAAATAAGATTCTTTCATATGATGTTTAACTTCATTCAATTTCATACAAAGTAGGGCTTTTCATGAACATGTCATATAGGTATCTCTATCATGCCATATTTTCAAAAAGCTTTCAAGGTTGTTCTTTCAAGACTTTAATTTTTATAAGCTCATTAATTTTCAAAGAATTAATTTCAAATCATCCAAATATACATATAGCTATACAAAGTATTTACACATATTTACATGTAACACTTACCATAATCTTGCATATTCAAACACTTATGATTAAGTTATTACCACATTATTCTTCTTATCCTTAACATATCCATGTATTTCATAGCAATCTCATATCATATAGACCTTAGAATTTTACTATAATAAACCAATCATGTCGAACTTATACCATACATGATTAAGCTTAACATCAAGACATATACCACACTTTAACCTTTACGCTTTTCATATCCCACTTTGTTTATTTGTTATCATTACTTATCTTTATACATAAATTCTTAGACTTTAACCTATTTCTAAGGTTACATACACTTTTGGCTTACTTTTGGTATCAAAAACATGGAAAATTATATTCATTGAACATTAACATACAATAAACACTTACGAAAACATAAATTTTACATGCCAATTATGTCAAAAACTAAACTCACCAATAATTTTATAACTTAATATATATCGACCAAGTCTATGAGTTCCTCATTCATTTATCAAGTTTTCATCTTAATGATTTTTAGACTTCAACTTAAGTTGTTAAGGCCATACAAATTTTTGACATAAGAAAATCAAGTAAACCTATTAAGTTTACAAGCATACTAGTTTTGGCCAAAGGAGAAATCACTAAATAATTCTTTTTCTTATCAATTTGACTCATATATCAACATGTAACAACATCAGTTTGAAGTCTTCTAACTTAATTCCATTAAACCCTAACATTCCATAAGCCCTCACTAAATCATGTTAAAGGAAAGAACAAAAATTTGGCTAGTTTTGGAAACACCAACCTTAAATAAGCATTCTAACTCTTCTTTTCTTCCTTCCTTTTCTTTCTTCCAAGATCAAAAGTTCACTCCCCTTCCCTTTGAGTGTTTTAGCCAAAGGAGATTTCTCCACACTCTACCCTTGTTCAAGCTTTAAACACATATATCATATCATCAATTAATGTCATTATCATATCTAAACAACCCTAATCACAAATAAACAAGCTTTCATAAATGAGGAGAGAGAAAAAGTAAAACTTACCACTTGATTTCCTAAACTTTCACAACTTTATTCACTAAAAATCTTGAATCTTTAATGAATTCCTTGTTTATATATAGATTCCCCATGCTTAATTCATGAAATTCATGCTTTTACTTAGGAGAAATAAGAAGAAATTAAAGCTGATTTGGGGGAGGAGAAGTTTCAGCCACCATGAGAGGTAGAAGAGTTACTATTCACTCTTCTCTCAACACTATTTATTTTATATATAAAAAAAGGTAGAGATAGTGCCATGTGGCATGATCTTTGCCTTACATCTAATCCACATAACTTAGTCATACCCTCAATTAGTTAGTCATAAGCTTGATTTCTTAACTTAATTACTCTCATTGATCTCATTACTATTTGCTATTTTGTCTTATTTGCTTACTCGTTACCCATATTTTATTTTCGGGTTTTCAACTCTAAAATAACATTATTTTGATTTCATATTTTAACTATACTTTATTCATGAATCATACTTTTTAAAAACTGGATTTGTACTATTCATGCCTCGGGTGGGCCCAAGAGCACTATTCATGTTTGAAAAGTATTATTCATGAACTCGAGATTTTTAATTCATTACAAACATTTTCTTACTTTACTTTTTCTTACCTTATTTGTTAACACCTTATGCATCTCATCCAAATGAAGTATTAATCTTGCACAAAATATAAAAGTTTTTATTATTATTCTATGAGACAATTAATATATTTAACATCAAGGCAAAATATGGGTAGAAAAACCAAAAGAGAGAACAAAAAAAGAAAAACTAAAATGATAAATGTGAACATAAAATGTATCAAGTCATTAAGAGAACTATCAATCAATAGTTATAATAATAAACTAATAAATTAATATTTCATTTTAAAAATAGGTTTGAAGTTTTTAAATTCTATTTAAAAAAAAGAATGTCTTGGTAATTTTATATATAATTTTACTATACTAAACTATCATCTTCTTTGTCTTTCTCTCAAATATAATAAAAATAAACATCAACTATAACAACCTAAAAATCTTCAGTTTGTGAATAGTACTTTTCAAGCTATGAATAGTGCTTCGAGCCCACCTGAGGCATGACTAATACAAACTAGATTTTCAAAAGTACAATTTTTGAATAAGATGGGTACAAAATATGAGGTGAAGATAAGGTCATCTCGAGGTAAAAAAATGGAAATTAACATCCAGCTAATAAGTAAGCAAATAAGACAAAATAATGAATAGTGACAAGGGATTAATAAAAATAACATGGGATTAAGCCTTGATTAAGTTAGTCTAAAGTTAATTAATTAAAGTTAATGGTGATTATAATAAAGGAATTAGATAATGCCATGCATTAAGATCCAAGCCATTCATTGTTAAGTATAAAAGGGGAGATGAAAGTGAATGATGAATAGTGTTTTCTTGCTCTTCCATGGAAGCCAAAACCTATTCCTCTTATTCTTCTCTTTTATTCTTTCTACAAATCATTAATTCATCTCAAATTCTTGATATCTAGACATAAGTAAACTAAATTAGAGTATGGTGTATAGATTACATTAAAGTAATTATGGGTTTTTAAGTTGATTTGATAAAATTAAAGTAAGCTTGAGTTTGAATGGAACCTTGAACACCAATGGTGGTCAAAATCTTATGGGGCTTCAAAAAGACTTCTTGTTCTAAATGACTTTTAAAGGAAAAAGGGACAACTTGAAGGCTTGTTTCCAAGTAGGTGTGCCTCTAACATAGACAATCTTACTAAATTTTCTAGGTTCAAAATTAGGGTTTTGTGTAAGTAATGATTAATCTTGAAATTAAGTTAGGATAAATTAAACAAACCATGAAAAATGTGTAAATGTATATTTAGAACTAAGAAAATGAATTTCAAATATTATTTCCACTATGGCTAAAATGTTTATGCTTAAGACATTTAAAGAATTCATTTGATCCGTTGGGTCTAATACACATAGTAAGCTTTAAAATATGAGATTTAATTGGGAAATCATTTAAAAGATAAATTAAAATTGTTCTTTTCTAAGAAGATGCTTGACCAAACTATATCAATGTGAGAGTATTAAGAGAATTCTTGATTAAATGCTATGTTTTTAGAAAAAATATATAGTATATAAGAAATTCATATGTGTGATATATACATGCAAAGTATATTACATAAGTTTACTTTAGTTTTTAGTGAATTAGAAGATTAGGGTAAAATATATATATATGTTTGGATTTAAGTGATAGTTTGAGCTTTTTCATGTAAAAAGAGTCTAAGTGATTTTAACCAAGTATGTTATAAGTTAAGGAATGGAATGATTGTATTTAGGCCATGTATTCCTTTGTGTGGCTAAAAGGTTAGAAATTTGGAGATGAGGTAAATATGACTTACTTAAATAATGCTTTGTATATGTTTAAAGTAGTCTTTATTTTTAGGTTTCATGCATAAGAACAAGCATGCCAAGTTCATTGATACTATTATATACATAATTAAGTATTAACCTATATTAAGATACTATTAAATATAAGTTAGATAAGAGAGTCTAAGAGGCTTGTTTGTTTGTAAAGCATGTTAATACATGAAAATGGAAACATGATATATGCATTTGAATATAACTTAATAAAAAGAATCATGTGGTATAAGAACCTATTTCTGCCTAGGATGTATAGATGTCTAAGGATAGTTTGGCATGCCAAAAAGGAATATTAGTAGATATACATCCTTATATATCTTTGCCTATTTCATTATCCTTAATGATTCAGCTATTTTTTTATAGCTTTGACTATTTTGTCATAGCTTTGGCTATTTTGATAATCTTGTTATCTGAGCACAAAAATCATGTCTAGGGAGAAATAGGCCTAAAATGGAAGTGAATCTAAATTGTTAATAATTTCATTAATTCATCATGCATATAAATATATATAGGATATCACATAATACAAATGAGTGGCTCACTAAACATTCATTTTATACCTTTTGTACCTACTATAAATCTATGCACTAGCATTGTACAAATTGTTTATTTGAGGCATGATAAAATACATTAACTAAAAATATTTGAATATGTATTTTGATATGAGTATATTGTATAAGGTTGTTACTTGTTATAATATTTATATGAATTAAATACATTTCTCTGGAGCTTATAACTAAGACAACTAGTAGAGATTGCCTAAGTTAGAAGGCATCCACTAAGGATTCTTGTCCTCAGTAAGGGTGTTTTTTTTTGCATAAGTCCAGGTATTACATTAGAGAGAAAAGACTGACATTGCATCATCTACCTACCAGAGTCACTTTTTGTATGCACAAATTTATATTTTTTTGCACACACACTCATAAAGCCAAGGCATTCTACACACATATATGGCATATAGAGTTAAATGCACATGGATATATGTATAGGGAGAAATGGGCTTAAAATAGAAATGAAACTAAATTGTTAATGATTTCATTAAATCAACATGTATATAAATATATAAATGATATCACATAATACAAATGACTAGCTCACATACACTCACTAAACATTCCTTTTAGACCTTATGTTCCTACTATAAATCTATACACAAGCATTATATAAATTCTTTATTTGAGGCACGATATAATACATTAATTAAAAATATTTGAATATGCATTTTGATATGAGTATATTGTATGAGGTTGTTACTTGTTGTAATATTTATATGAAATAAATACATTTTCAGGAGCTTATAACTAAGACAATTAGTAAAGGTTGTTTAAGATAGAAGGCATCCACTGAGGATTCTTATTCTTAGCACAGGTGATTTTTTGCATAGGTTTAGGTATTGCAGTAGAGGGAGAGGACTGACATTGCATTAGCTACCTACCATAGTCACTTTTTGTATATAAGAATTTACATTTTTTGCATGCATATTCATAGAGCAAAGGCATTCTACACATACATATGGCATATAAAGTTGAATGCATGTAGATATATATAGAGAGAGAGAAATGGGCCTAAAATGTAAATGAAACTAAATTATTAATGATTTCATTAAATCATCATACATATAAATATATAAAAGATATCATATAATATAAATGATTGTCTCACACACACTCATTAAGCATTCGTTTTAAGCCTTATGTACCTATTATAAATCTATGCACACACATTGTATAAATTGTTTGTTTGAGGCACGATACATTAATTAAAAAATTTTGAATATGCATTTTGATATGAGTATACTATATGAGGTTGTTGCTTGTTATAATATTTATATGAATTAAATACATTTCTCTAGAGCTTATAAGTGAGACAATTAGTAGAGATTGTCCAAGTTATAAGGTATCCACTGAGGATTCTTATCTTCAGCATAGGCATTCTTTTGCATAGGTCTAGGTACTATAATAGAGGGATAAGACTGACATTGCATCAGCTACATACTAGAGTCACTTTTTGCATGCATAGATTTACATTTTTTGCATACATACTTATAGAGCCAAGGCATTCCATACACACATATGGCATATAAAGCTGAACACACATGGATATATGTATAAATAGTTAAAGATTGTAAAGCATCCTAAACTTGTATTATTTTTATCACTCAAAGATTGTAAATTCTTATAATGTATGGTATGCTTGATGAGATATGCTTATAATATGATGAAAACGTGTGATGGATTTATATATCCTATGAAAATTGCTTGTGATATGTTGGATGTAATACAAGACATCATTAAGGTTGGAGGAATGTGTTGTATGCATTACATAAAAGTGTATTTCTATGCAATTTTTGGGTATTGCCTTAGATAGCTATTATGCTACTGAATTTTTGACATAATAACCCATTAGTGGTAAATGTTTTCAAAGTTAATAAAATATGTTAATCATTAACAAAGTTGTTTTTATAAGACAAATAAAATGAAAATTTTTGTTCATATTCTAATATGAGCATGTATATGTTTGGTAATATCATCTTACTTAATTTCACTGTAAATCAAGTAAGGGAATTTTACACTAATATTTCCTTACTTTATTTTTCTTACCTTATTTATTAAAAACTTATGCATATTGTCCAAATGGTACATAGTCTTACACAAAACTTAAAACTTTTTTTATTATTTTATAAGAATTATTATATTTAGCATTAAGACAAACTATGGAGAAAACCCAAAAAAAGAATGGAAAATAGAAAATTTAAAAAGGCAAATATGAATATAAAACATGTCAAGATATCAAGAGAACTATTTGTAACAACCTTTGCCCATCCCATAAAAGAACTTGATAAAGAGATGTTACAGCACATGCAAAAGACATATCACAAAACATATAAAAGAATGTAGCATAACAAAATGTGAGCTAGAAAATTTCCATTTTTACTTTTTTAAATGAAAAGATTTTCCATACGAAGTTAAAGCATTTTATTTGTTTTGAAGCATTAACATAAGTGGGTTACCGTGTCAAAAATTCAACTGCATAATGACTATTCAGGCACTACCTAAAAACTTTAGAACCTATAAGAACAACACTTTGAATATCATATACATCCTTAAAACTTCATTTAAAACCTCATTCTCTAAAGGAACATCATCACTCAAAAGCTCATGTTTTAAACTAAGCAATTTTAAGCCAAACAATAACATCAACACAAATTCTATATGTCACACTCACATACCATATTCAATATTTAGATCATTAGTGTTTAGATACAAGACATCATTTCTTTACAAGTTTCCATATGACATATCATTATGCATATACAATAGATATCACACTCTATATAACCTTTATAACTAAAATAAGAATTCTAAAGATTCTTAATCTTACTCACCTTGCTATGGTTATACTTTTTAATGTAATCTCCAACTCTATCCTTCTCTTCCGCACTCTAAACTTAAACTTACATGAAGGAAAAACTATGCATTGAGCAAAATTTGCTCAAACGTGCATGTCCTAAACTAGATAACTGATTTTCAGTCATCCCTATTAACTGCATATAAAATTCATATACAAATTCAAATAATAATTATCCATTAATTAATAACTTATAATAACATTTCTTATGATAAATAATACATACTTAATTTATACTTATATATCATTATCTCGGATTAAGAGTCATGCATGTGTATCATTCACATAACAATTATGTTTTACATTTACAATAAATAAGCAAGTATCATATCTAACAATAATTTACTTATACTAATTTTATACATAGATCATGACATACATATGGCTTTTACATCATGAAATCAACAAGCATGTGTGTAACTATGTATCATAAATGATTCGTTACATACAACTAAACACTTCTTGATTTGACCAATAATCAAATCTTTCTTATTTATAACTTTCATTCCTTTAGCCCATTTCTTCCTAGATATCTTTTATAGTGCTCGAATAATAAGATAGTGTGATAATACCTTTTTTGATGCCTAAGAATCTTGAGGTTATAAATAGTACTTCCCAAGATGTGAATAGTATTTTCAGAGATTAAGGTTACACTAATGCAACTGGATGGAAGTATTAGTCATAATATAATTTATATTAGTCATAATATAATTTTAGGCAAAATTTCAAATGAAAATAAAGTCATTAAGATGGTTAAAAATGCAAGTAAAGTTTTTACGGCAATGTGTTGTGAATAGTAACCTAGTTAAAGCTGAGCCATAAAATATGTTTTTGCTCAAATTGACTTGGGATTAATAAAACTTGATACTTAAATATTTCAAATAGTCCATTGCATTGAAATTGGAATTTTTAAATATCAAGAAGTATTTTTCAAAAATTGGACAAAGTTATAAATGTTGTTTTTAATCGGTTTTCTCATTTTTCAAGCATAGGTTTTTTGAAGCATTTGATTCTCAGCCTAAGGGATTTTATAGGACCCTAAGAGAGCTTAATTAAGGCTTAATAATGAGAGAAAATTTTTTAAAAAGTATAAAAAAGGGGGTAAGAATGGTGGCCATTGAATTAGAAAGAAGAGAGATGTGAGCCATTAGATCACAACTTATATAAGGTCAACTTGACACTTTAGTCAAAGTTGGAATAATGATCATGTTATTAGTATGCCCAAGAGCTTGCATGTAATAGGGATTTTTTTTGTACATATTAAAATTTGGTTTATAATAAAAGGCATTCTTTATTATTATAGTGCTTATGTTAATTCATTTACTTGATATGATCTTAAACTATTTAATAAATTCCTTAGTTACAGGGGAAATTATAAAGTATTCATAATGTGAGGTTCTTATTGCATGTAAATGTGATAATACCTAAATACCCCTTATCATAGTGTTAACAAGATGAGACAATGCTAATATAGATAGATCAACATATGTCATACTTTTTGATTGGATCAAGCAATAGTTCTCACAAGTTATAAGTATAGAGATGCTTAGAGTTAACATGTGGTTGCTTACTTAGGAAATAAGTACATTAGAAACCCACCATGAGATCTTCACTTGGATACTTAATCTATGTCAATGAAAGTATCTCATCATATTAATGGTGCAAGTATCCTTAAAGTTGATATCACTAATTATCTTAAATATT
>CANXYI011361547.1:0-14186 GCA_948208565.1 Hura crepitans | reverse complement strand
TCCATTTTTATACTAGAAAGTTATAGGCCTTTTTATGTCCATTTCATGCCATTGTCATAATTCATTTTTCATGTCCATGTCATATCCCTGTTACAAGTCATTTCTACATATTCATTTTCTAATACAAAGTTACGGGTCCATTTTATTTTTTGGGACACAGTTATAGGTCAATTTCCATTTTTCATTAGGCATTTCCTCATACCATTTCAAGCCATATCAACATGCCATTCTAGGCCACATATGATCTCATTCCATTCAATCCAATATGGCAACAACATTGGCCTCACATTGCCATCAAAATTAAGTATATCACATACTCAATTCACATACTAATTTTAGGCTCACTTTTTAGGCCATTTTAAGTCCATTTCTTTCACTAAATTACTATCACATTTACACTACCTTACCTGTTATAGCTCACATCATATTTTTACACCTCATCACACATATCTCATGCCATTTTCATGTCATACATCATGTTATCATCATGCCATGCCATACACACACATTATACACTAAGCCATACATGCATACCATGTCATGCCACCATGCCATACCTCTCGGGCACATCATGATCATGGTCACACACTGCACATTTGCACATTTCTTCACACATACACATCATATATCATATTTCTACCATACATATATATGAATACATGACATACTATACATGCCATGTAATGACACATTAAGCATACCTCTCGATTAAAGCATGTTCATAAACATTAATGCATTTTTCTCACCAATTTCACATACTTATCATCCATACCCATGCCACACATGATAATTCCAATCATTCACACCATGTACCCATGACATAACATTATTTACATGCCAAAACACACCAACATGCCTCTTGGCCAAAATGAGTCCATGATCGTACATACATTTTTCTCACCAAATTCATATACAAACTATCATTTCTACATACAATCATCTTGCTAGCATACTTAATTCAATATTACACACACACACATGATCAAACTAAGAACTCTATACATATAATTATGGTATTTCAGAAACATTCACACCATGGCATACTTCAATTATATCAAATTCATGTACCTATATCAATTCCAAATCCTTTCCTACACTTTATAAGCCTTAATTCCCTTGTTCTCCTTGATTACTCCTTATGCCTACATACACCATTCCTCACTTTAAAAATTCTTTAAAATTCATACTAGGCTTGAATTGAGAAATAAAAGCATGGCTAGTCTTAGAATTATGTAAGCTACTTAGGACTAAAATAAAAATTGAGAAAGAAGTCACTTACACCATTTTGAATTTTTTTATCACCATATATATACCTTCACTTTGGGGGATTTTTTTCACTCCTGTGATCATCTATGGAGTCCACAAGACTTAAGGAATATTTTCTTCCTAATTATAGGAAATTTTGGAATTGGAATAGTGGTGAATTGAGAAGAGAAAAGATAAAAAAAAATGGTGGCTTAGAGGCAGTAATAGAGTCAGAATAAAAAAGTAGGAAGTGAGGGAGGAAGGTGAAGGGTGAGGTGGCACTTAGTGGTGGAGATCCACTTGGCACATGGGCTATTTATATGCATGAGTGGGGTGCCTCAGGTGGTGACATGTGGCACCCAAGCACCTCGAAATATCTCAATTTTAATTGAAATTTTGAGCAATGTTAAAAATTCATTCGGACATCTAAAAATCATTGCATTTGTTATAAAAAAATCCTTGATTGTGCACATTTATGAGCTTATTAAATTTCACATTAAAATTCTATTGGCAATTCAGTTAACTAATTCTTTGAAAAATTAAGAAATTCTAAAAGATTACCGAATGACCTTAGACAATTAAAATTCCTTTTCTAATGTACTGGAATTTTTAACCTTTAGGGTATGATATTTTATGTCTGTCTAAGTATATCTCGGGTCATTCTCGGCCCAAGTCCATCTAAGGCTATGATTCACTAGGTGGCATAAAATGAATTATTTGTTCTACTAAATTTTTAAATTAATTTATTTTACCCATTTTTAGCCTGTCATAGTTTCATGACCAATACACCCCTCCTCGAACCTTGTAAAGGTGTCCCAACTTCATAGGCACACTTTTCAACCTCAGAGGTACTTTTTCATAACCTTGATTTATGAGCGTTACAATTCATGCCCTCTTATGTAATTTTGCCCTCAAAATTACTTGGTGAGAATAGGTAAGGATATTGAGCCTTCATCTGCTCCTCGCTTTCCCATATAGCTTCTTTTATATTATGATGCTTCCATAACACTTTAACTAGTGGCATGGTTTTATTCTTTAGTTGCTTGACTTCTCTAGCCAAAACCTACCATAGTCCTTCCTCATAAGTTAGATCTGGCTGTATTTAAATCTCTTCTATAGGGATCACATGTGATGGATTAGATCTGTATCGCCTTAGCATTGAGATGTGAAACACATCATAGATCTGTTGCAACTTTGGTGGTAAAGCTAGCTAGTATGCCAATGGCCCCACTCATTCTGTAATTTCATAAGGACCAATGAATCTAGGACTAAGCTTCCCTTTATTACCAAACATGAGTATCTTTTTCTATGGAGATACCTTCAGGAGTACCTTTTCACCCACTTCATATTCAATATCCCTCATCTTTAAAATAACATAAGACTTATAATGGTCTGTAGCAGCCTTTAACCTCTCCCTTATGACTTTAACCTTGTCTTCTGTATCCTTAATCAAATCAATTCCCATAATCTTGCTTTTACCTACTTCACTCTAACAAAGAGGAGTTTTGCACCTTCTGTCATGCAATGCCTCGCAAGGTGCCATACGCAAACTGGCTTGATAGCTGTTAATATATGCAAACTCAGCTAAGGATAAGAATTTGTCTTAGCTTCCTTTAAACTCAATAGCACAGCTATATAGCATATCCTCTAGTCCTTGTATTTCCTATTCTGATTGTCCATCTATCTAAGGGTGGAAAGCTACTATATGTCAATTGAGTGCCAAGAGCTTCATGTAACTTCTTCCAAATCCTAGAAGTGAATTGAGGATCTTTATCAAAAATAATAGCTACTGGCACACCATGAAGCCTTATAATTTCATCAATATATAGTCATGCCAACTTCTTTAAAGAATAGCCCATCCTTATAAGAACAAAATGTGTTGTTTTGGTCAACCTATCTTCAATCACCCACATAGCATCACACTTATTTCTAGTCATTGGTAAATCCATCACAAAATCCATGGAAACTTTCTCCTATTTCCATTCTACTATTGCTATTGGATGTAACAATCTAGAAGGAACTTGATGCTTAACTTTCACTTGCTAACATGTCAAACACCTGGCTAGATATTCAGCTATTTAACGTTTCATTTCTAACCACCAATAATATGGTTTCAAATCCAAGTACGTCTTTGTACTTGTTATATGCATGGAATAAGGAGCTTCATGTGCTTCCCTCAATATGTAAGTCCTCAGGTCATATGTACTAGGTATACACAACCTACCATGATAATATAGATATCTATCTTCTCTAAATTCAAATCCAATCCCCTCTTTGACTCTACTTATGGTTTGTACTAGTTATTCATAATGTGTCTGTGCCTCTTTTATCTATTGTTTAAAATTAGGTTTGATCTATAATTTAGCTAAGATGGCATCTTTTTTTGTGTACTCTATTCTAACATTTATTACTCTTATTTTCATCATGAATTTTCAACTCAGTGCATCTGCCATTATATTAGCCTTTCTTAAGTGATAATCTATTAAGCAATCATAATCTTTAATCAACTCTAGCCACTGCCATTGCCTTAAATTTAACTCTTTTTATTTGAAGAGATATTTCAGACTTTTATGATTAGTGTAAATGTAGGATCTTTCACCATACAAATAATGCCTCTAAATTTTCAATGCAAAGATAATTGCAACTAACTCCAAATCATGAGTTGGATAATTCCTCTCATGTGGCTGTAACTATCTAGAAGTGTAAGCTACTACTTTATCATCTTACATTAATACACATCGAAGGCCATTGTGTGAAGTATCACTATAAATAACAAAGCCCTTCCCTTGTTCAGGTTAAATAAGTGTAGGTACTTTAGTCAGCATTGTCTTCAACTTGTCAAAACATTACTAACACTTTTCATCCCATTCAAATTTCACATTCTTCCTTATCAAATAGGTTAGTGGTACTGCAATCATGAAGAAACCCTTAACAAACCTTTTGTAGTATCCAACCAATCCTGGGAAACTCTGTATCTCAGTCACATTCCTAAGAGGTTCCCATTCTAACACAGCTTTAACTTTGTTGGGATCCACTATAATACCTCATGCTGATACAATACGGTCTAAGAAAGGCACTTTATTCAGCTAAAATTCACAATTACTCAGTTTAACATACAGTTACTTCTCTCTCAAAGTTTCTAACACAACTTTAAGATGCTATTCATGCTCCTCCTGGTCTTAGAATACACTAGAATATCATTAATAAACACCACCACAAACTAATCCAAGTAAGGTTGAAAAACCCTTTTTATTAAGTCTATGAAGGCTACTAGAGCATTAGTGTGTCCAAATGAAATTACTAGGAACTCAAAATGTCCATATCTAATTTTGAATGTAGTCTTAGGTATATCAACCTCCTTAATCCACAACTGATGATACCTTGATCTTAAGTCAATCTTAGAAAAGATATCAGCACCTCTTAGCTGATCAAAAAGATCATTAATCTTAGGCAAAGGATATTTATTCTTCACAGTTACCTTATTCAATTGCCTATAATCAATATGTAATTAAAGCGATCCATCTTTCTTCTTTATAAAGAGCATAAGTGCTCCCCAAGGTGAAATATTGGGTCTAAAAAACCCTTAACTAGCAATTCTTACAACTACACCTTTGATTCCTTTGACTCAATAGGTGTCATTATATAGGGGAGTAATTGATACAAGTGAACTACCAAGATACACTTCAAATTCAAAATCAAGCTCATGCTATAGAGGTAACCCTAGTAACTCTTTAGGGAATACTTTAGGAAATTTAGACATAATTGGAATCTGATCAATATTGGGTGTAGAGTTCGTAGTGTCAATCACCTAGGCTAGGTATGCTTCACAACCCTTATAGATAATTCTTCTAGCTATAGTAGTTGAGATGAGATTATCCAAAGAATTTCTCTTACCCATAATGTTCACTTCATATCCCTCTACTATTCTAAGGGTAAGCCTTTTATGTTTATAGTCAATCATAGCCCGGTGTTCTGATAACTAATCCATACCCAAGATGATGTCAAATTCATGGAAAGGAAGTTCAATGAGGTCTACAGGGAATAATTGTTCAAAGATCACCAGAGGATAGTGCCTATTTATTTTATTCACTATCACATTGCTTACTTGAATATCTATGTCTACAAGTTATGATTCTAACACCCTATCTTATGCTTGTGTGGTACAAATATAAGAGTGAGTACATTTTAGATCTATTAAAGCCAAAACTAATGTATCAAATAAATAAAAAGTATCTATAATGACATATTGAGCCTCTGCCTCCTCGTGAGCTCTATTAGCATATTGTCTGGCTAGAGCCTATGCCTTAGATCTAGCACCTTAACTATTACTAGGCTGGACAACCTTTGTGTAACACCCCCTACACATTTTGGACCTGAAATAGGCAAGGCATGCTACTTCTTGCCAAGGTCACCTATCCTAGGATTTTCCTAGGAGCCTTTCATTTAACCTTTACCCAACTTTGTCTAGGTTTGACCAAACCTAGCCTTAAGCCTATTCTAATTATTTATTACCTAATTATAGTCTATTTTAGTCTATTAAAATCTCTATCAAGCACTATCAAACATTTATGAAAAATCGAGCAACATAACGATTGCTTTGGTAACTAACCCAAAATTTACCTGTAAAGAAAAGCACTTCAAATTCATTTGCTAACCTTAATCCCCTTTTTAGACCTTTTGGTCCACTAGATCACAGTCAATAACTTCCCAATATATTTATTTCAACAATCACAGGGTTGTAGACCCATCAACATTACAATCATTCAGAAACAACTATTTATTAACAAATAAAACTATACAAATATTTATACATGTATCTTGTATCCTTTATTATCTATACATATATATATATATATATATATATATATGAGTACACTCCTATGTATAAAAGTCAAAAAGGAAACAAAAAGTACCAAGAGATTCTATCATAGCTACACTATTAATGACGTCTGATGCCTGTTTGCTTTCTAATCAAAGCCTGCACATCGGAACATTGACATGCTGGGTATGACACTCAGTAGTGGATTAAACCAAATATATTATGTCAATTCATGCAACCATACACCATATAACGTTCCTCACACAATAAGTATTTCTTACGGCTCTAAGTCCATTTATTTCTTTCTTCTAGTTTACTTATCTATTAATCTTAGCTTTCTTATCAATTACTTCAATTTATTACTTTACAGGCCCATACCAGAAAAATTACACTTTAAGACACTGGACATCAGGATGTGTCCTGTGTAGTGGCCCACTTTTAGGGCCTACGTAGCTGCACCTATCTTCCCCGATACTCAAGGACCTGTAGCATATAGTAGGGCCACGTTTGTAGACCACCCCTAGTACCTGCACCTCATAACAATCAGCACCAATGGTGGATACCTAGAGGCCTATCTGTAGACGAATCCAAATTTATAAGAATAACCTATAGTGCAGTGGCTCATCATAAAACCTAGGCGGTTGCACCCACCATAACCAATACCTGGCAGTGGGCCCCAGAAGGACTGACTACCTAACAGTTGCTCTATCCCTAGTTGATCGGTCAACCCATCCAGTAGGTGTCTAACTGATGGGCCATTAACCATTTTAGACTATTATTATTATTATATCACCATTACATTTCATTTTATGACAAATTTATACAAGTCACTATAACTTTACCTATGGTCGCAAAGTTACAATTCATTTGGTCAGTTTTTGCAACAGACACTATTTATTTGGTCATTTTTGCCTTTTTATGCTTTTCATCACTTGTACTACTCAAGTCTTATTTCCAAGGTTTCTTTACTCCATAATCCTCACATCCAATCCATAATACAAGGTACATTAATTCCCCAAGTTTCTAGTCAAATTTTCATATCTACTTAGGTTACATTTTTAGGTCACCTAACATGCCATTTTCCTTGTGATTTTTACCTTTAATTAACACCCTAAATGCATCAAATATTTAACCACACATGCCATATACACTATACTACACCATTCGGCCACCAATAGCACACACATTTACACATGCAACCTTTCCCAATTTAACCTACAAACCTTTTTAATTTAATGCCAAATACACCATTATAATGTCAAATTACCTAATTACATGCATATACCCTAAGTTATCCAATTTCCATACAACATTTAAGCACACAAATGCACATACACAAATAGGCATAATAAATTTGATGTATTCCACATACCTACGGTGCATTCACACCCCTATCTCCACCACTTTGCCTTGCACACCTTGCTCTCTCTCACTTGAAATGGCCACCCCTAACATACACCAAATTGAGCTTAGAAAAATTCTAAAAAATCACCTATAACTCCAATTTAAATTCTAAAATCATAGTAACTCTTATAATTGCCTAGACTACCTATATGAAAAATAAAAAATGACATTACTATTCACCCAAGTGGTAAATTTGCCAAATTTAGACTCCTTTCTCCACTTTCTTAGTAGAATTGAGGTCTTTAGATGATGGAGATTTTAATTCTATAATTTTATATGGGATTGGGTGGAATTTAGGAGAGAAAATAACAAAAATGGTGTTTTTCTTTGGTGTTCACATTGGCTTTCTTTGTTTAAGGAGGAAGATGATGAAGGGCATATGTGTGTGTAGTATACACATATGAGATTACTTAAAATAAGTGGGCTGGATGCATTTAATTGGGCCAAATGGGCCCCAAATACTTTATGTGCGTTTTATGTCACTTTTTGATTCGAAAATTCATAAAATATTCTGTGTGTCCAAAAATTCCCATTTTAGTTTTAAAATTCCTCAATTAGTAGGACTAAGGCCCACGTAAAATTTTAGGTGAAGATTCCACCATTGACTTTTTGGCACTATTCATATCCAGGATAAAATATTCAGAAAAAATATCTATTAACTTTAGAAAATTCTAATTCCTCCTCCATCATACTTAGTGGAATTTTTGAGGTTTAAGATATGGTATTTTTGAGACCATTCGGACACATCTCGAGGCTATTCCAACCCAACCTCATTTTATCTCCATAAATAGTAGTTCTTGACCTAATATGAATTATTGGTTTTGCTAAATTTTTTAATTCATTCGTTTTCCCTATTTTCAGGTCCGTTAAAGTTTTATGACCAATATGCCAGCCATCAGACTCGAAATGACGACTCATACCTTGGGGAACATCACTCGGGCTCAACTAGTACTGTTTATAAGACTTCGACTGTAAGGCATTGCAATTCTTCTCCTCTTAAGAAATTTTGTTCTCAAAATTCCCTGAAGTAAAGAGATGAGGTTACTGCATCCACATCTACTCCTCACTTTCCTATGTTGCCTCTGTCATATTGTGGTGTCTCTATAACACTTTCACTAGTGAAATTATCTTATTCCTCAACTGTTTCACCTCTCTAGCAAGAATTTGTACTGGTTCTTCCTCATATGTCATATCTGGCTGTAATTGAATTTCCTCAGCCGCTATTACATGTGTCAGGTCTGAATGATACCACCTCAACAAGGATACATGAAAGATATCATGTATCTACTGTAACTCGGGTGGTAAGGCAAGTCTGTATGCCAACAGCCCTACTCTCTTTGTAATCTTATAAGGCCCAATGAATCTGGGACTGAGCTTGCCTTTCTTGCAAAACTACATTATCTTCTTCCATGGCAATACCTTCAAGAACACTCGATTGCCTACTTCATATTCAATATCCCTTCTCTTCAAGTTTTCATAAGACTTCTATCTGTTTGAAGTTGCTTTTAACCTCTCTCTAATCACTTTGACTTTCTCCTCTACATCTAGAACTAAGTCAGATCCCATAATCTTGCTCTCCCCTATTTCCCTCCAATAGAGCAAAGTTCTACATCGATGACCATATAATGCTTCATATGGTGCTATGCCCAAGCTAACTTAGTAGTTGTTGTTGTATGCAAACTCTGCTAGTGCCAGATACTGGTCCTAATTGCCTTTAAACTCGATGGCACAACTCCTCAGCATATCATCTAACACATGTATCACTCTCTCAAATTGGCCATCTGTTTAAGGGTGGAATATCGTATTGTAGGTCAATCGAGTACCTAAGGCCTCTTTTAACTTCTTCTAAAACCTAGATGTGAATCTCGAGTCCCGATCTGATATTATCACTCATACAACCTCACAATCTCGTTAATGTACAACCGAGCTAGTCTCTCTAATAAGAAATCCATCTATATAAGTATAAAGTGGGCTATCTTTATCAGCCTATCCATGATCACCCATATAGCATCGCATTTGCTTCTGGTCATAAGCAATCCCATGACAAAATCTATAGTGATCTTCTCCTATTTCCATTTTGGAATCGCAATAGGGTGTAACAATCCAAAAGGAACCTAATGTTCTGCTTTCACCTGCTAACATGTTAGACATCAAGCCACGTACTCAGCTACCTCATGTTTCATTCTTGGCCACTAATAATAAGGCTTTAACCTAAGGTACATCTTCGTGCTACCTAGGTGTATTGAGTATTGAGCCTCATGAGCTTCTCTCAAAATATGTAGTCTCTGCTCGTCGACATCATGCACATACAACCTATTATGATAATATAAGCTTCCATCCTTTAATAATTCAAAACCTAGTGCCTTCCCCTCTTTGACTTTAACCACTACCTATGCTAAGTGAGTATCTTTCATATGTGCCCCTTTCACTTGTTGTCAAAAGTTAGCCTTAACTTGCAATTTAGCTAATACTGCATCTTCTAGAGTGTACTCCACTCTAGCATGCATCGATCTGAGTGTGGCTATCATCTTTCGACTCAAAAGCATCTGGAACTACATTTGCCTTACCTGTATGATAGTCGATTAAGCAATCATAATCCTTGAACAACTCTATCCACCGTCACTACCTCAAATTCAACTCTTTCTATGTAGGCAAGTACTTTAAGCTCTTATGATCTATATAAATGTAACATCTTTCTCCATACAAGTAATGTCTCCACACTTTCAAGGCAAAGACTATCACTGCCAATTCCAAGTCATACATCGAGTAATTCCTTTCATGTGGCTTTAGCTGTCTAGAAGCATATCCAATTACCTTTCCTTCTTACATCAACACACAACCAAGTCCGTTGTGTGATGCATCACTATAGAGCACAAACTCCTTACCCTGTTCTGGTTGAGTCAGGATAGGAGCTTCGATTAACATGCTTTTTAGCTTGTCAAAGCTGGCCTGGCACTTGTCGTCCCATTCAAATTTCACATCTTTTTTTATTAACCTTGTTAGTGGAGCAGCAATCATTGAGAACCCTTTTACAAATCTCCAATAATAACCTACCAATCCTAGGAAACTTTAGATCTCGGTCACATTCCTAAGAGGATTGCACTCTAATACCGCTTTCACCTTACTCGAGTCCACCCTAATACCTTTAGCTGAGGCAATGTGACCCAAGAATGCCACTTCTTCTAGCCAGAATTCACACTTGCTGAACTTGGCATACAATTACTTCCCTCACAGTGTATGTAACACAATCTGGAGGTGATGTTCATGTTCCTCCCGAGTTCTAGAATATACCGATATGTCATCGATGAACACCATGATGAACTAATCCAAGTGTGGCTTAAATACTCTATTCATCAAGCCCATGAATGCTACGAGGGCATTAGTAAGACCAAATGGCATCACTAAGAACTCATAATGCCCATATCTAGTTCTAAAAGCTATCTTATGAATATCACTCTCCTTGATCCATAACTGGTGGTACCATGATCTCAAGTCAATCCTGGAGAAGACATTGGCACATCGTAGCTAATCAAAGAGATCATCAATCCTAGGCAATAGATACTTGTTCTTAACTGTCATCCAATTCAGTTGCCTATAATCAATGAATGAATGAAGAGATCCATCCTTTTTCTTCACAAATAGAATCGAAGCTCCCTAAGGAGATACACTAGGCCTAATGAAGCCTTTATCTAACAATTCTTGCAATTGTACCTTTAGTTCCTTCAGTTTTGCTAGAGCCATTCTATATGGAGTGATTAAAACTAGGTTCACACCCGGATACATCCCAATCTCAAATTCCAACTCACGATGTGGTGGCAATCCTAGTAACTCATCTGGAAATACGTTAGAGAAATCAGATACCATAGGGATCTTATCTAAATTTAGGGTCTAGGCACCAGTATCTACTACTATAGCTAGAAAAGTTGAACATCCCTTCTAGATAAGTGTCCTGGCTATCATGGCTAAAATCACATTCTGTAGGGAGTCTCTATTACCTATAACCATCACCTCTCACCCCCCTTAGGGTTTGAAAACTCAACCACTTCTTCTCACAGTTAATCACTACCTTATGCTCTAACAACTAGTCTATACCCAATATAATGTCGAACTCATGGAAGGGTAACTCTTTTAGGTCTACAGAGAATGTCTGATCTTGAATCATCAGAGGACAGTGTCTATATACAATGTTCACTGTCACGCTCTGACCTATCGAGTTGCTCACTTGAATGTTTAAGTCAATGGGTTCTTATTCCAGGCCTTTATCCCTAGCTTGTCTAGTGCAAACATACAAGTGTGTGGATCTTAGATCTATCAAAGCTAGTACTAAAGCATCAAGTAAAGAGAAAGTACCAACTATAACGTCCAGAGCCTCTGCATCCTCTCGAGCACATATGGTATACTACAGTGCCGGAGCTCTGGTCTCTAGTCTACCTCTTTGACCGATGGTAGTCTTCTCCTATCTCGACGGTCTCGGTGGTCTGCCAGCTATAGCTACTACTAAAGCTTGTGTCTGGGCTACCTCTACTGGCCTCTAAGGCCAATCTCTCCGCCAATGGTCTCGTGAACTACATATAAAGCATGCTCCTATCTTCAGCTGACATTGACCCTAATACTACCTCTAGCAAGTCTCACACACAGGCAGTACACCCCTAGCAGTGGATGCAGGTGCACTAAATGCTTGCTGTGATGAAGGCGATCGAGGTTTAGCAGTATACCCCTAACTAGTCCTTTATGAAGGAGACTATCTCTGTTACTATGTCTACTGGCCTTACTGCATCTAGGACTGCTGACTCTACTAAATGTCCCTCGACTTCTTGCTCCTACTTGGAGCTGAACTCATCTGGCCTGCTGTGAAAGGCCTCTTCCTTTAAAATAAGTCTCTCCTCTCTTGAACCATTTCGTCCATATTGTAGGCTACTGCTACTAATTTTGAAAAATCTCTGATCTCAGAGGTGGAAATCTACATCTTAATCTCTACATTGAGGCCCTTCTCGAACCTCATGCACTTCACTTCTTCTCATCACTCGGGAAAAACTCATATGCATAGCGGCTCAGGTGGTCGAAATCCTTCTTATACTTTGAAATCGACCTTCACCCTTGCTTTAGATCGAAGAACTCCTGCCTCTTCTTATCTATGTAGGAGTTTGGAATGTGTCGCTTCTTAAACTCCTTCAGGAAGAAGTCCCATGTCAATTTATTAGTTGGCCTTCTTTTCATCAATTGATCCCACCAATGGTATGCCTTTTTCTGTAGTAATGATGCGGCACAACTCAGATACTCCCCCTCTAGGCATTCTAACTCCTCTAATATTCTTATAGTCCTCTCTAGCTAGTAATCTGCCCTGGCTGCATCATCCTCGCGGGATCCCGAAAAATCCACTACTCTTAGGTTCCTAATTCTCTCCAAGTAAGTCTTCTGTGGGGCTAGAGAAGCTGGTAGAGGTGGAGGATTGACTATTACAGGCACTGGAGCTGGTGCCAAGGCTAGTGCTGCAGTCTATCTTAGCAAATCAACAATCTACTATAGCAACGCCGGTGAAGCTTGTACCTGAGGTACAGGCTAAGGTGGCAGCTGTCTCTATGCCACATCACTAGGGTCTGGGATGGCTATACCCCTTTTTGGTTCATGTATCATTGTGGGTGTATAACTTGCCACCTCTTCTCCCCCTTCAAGTGGAGTTCTATCACTCATCATGTATAACTGTATCAAAACACAAAGGTCATCATCAGATAGTGTAGCTTGACTTGACACAATATCCTAGACTCATGCACTTATGTATAAAATGCTTAAGAACACTTAAACCTGCTCTGATACCACTAAATGTAACACCCCCTACCCAATATCTACCTAAAATAGGCAAGGCGTGCTACTTCCTGCCAAGGTCACCATTTAACCATTACCCAACTTTGTCCAGGTTTGATCAAACCTAGCCTTAAGCCTATTCTAATTATTTATTACCTAATTACAGTCTATTTTAGTCCGTTAAAATATCTATCAAGCACTATCAGACATTTATGAAAAATTGAGTAGTATAACAACTGCCCTAGTAACTAACCCAAAATTTACTTATAAATAAAAGCATTTCAAATTCATTTGCTAGCCTTATTCCCCCTTCTAAACAATAAGTATTTTTTATGGCTCTAAGTCATTTATTTCTTTCTTCTAGTTTACTTATCTGTTAATCTTAGCTTTCTTATCAGTTACTTCAATTTATTTCTTTACAGGCCAATACCAGACAAACTACACTTTAAGACACTAGATAGCAGGATGTGTCCTGTTCAATGGCCCACTTTTAGGGCCTGCATAGTTGCACCTACCTTCCTCGATACTCAGGGACCTATAGTAGATAGTGGGGACACGTCCGTAGACCATCTCCAATACATACACCTTATAGCAATCAGCACCAATAGTGGATACTTAGGGACCCATCTGTAGACTAATCCCAATCCATAATAATAACTTATAGTGCAATGGCTCATCACAGAACCTAAGCGGCTGCACCCGCCATAACTAATACCTAGCAGGGGGCCCTAAAAGGACCGACTACCTAGCCACTGCTTTATCCCTAGTTGATCGGTCAACCCATCCAGTGGGTGTCTAACTAATAGGCCATTTGACTTTCCTTCACTTTCATTTATTGACTAATAATCATTTTATACTATTTAACAAGGTTTAATGGTTAGTTATGAATTTATTCTGATACTTAATGTTTTGACTC
>CANXYI011361345.1:0-11263 GCA_948208565.1 Hura crepitans | reverse complement strand
ACTCTTACTTCTAGTTCACTACCACCTGCTGAAGCAATTGTAGCCACAACTGCTAGAAAAACCATTATCGCTTCTAGGGGAATTGGTAGTAAGAAAGAAGCTACAGGTTCAGATGAGAAGGACAAAAAGGCTAATTACTTTAACTCAAAATTTGAGTTCTATAAGGACTATGAGGATGGAGCTAGGAAGAAGACTATACCCTAAAATGTTGAGGATACTGCCATTAAAAAACTAAAAGAAAAAATAGAGGCGATGGCCAATCTTATTACTATGTTCAAGGGGTTAGATCCTAATTAGCTTACCATAGAATCTAAGGAGTTATTGCCTTCCAAATTCAAGATGATGGTAATGTCCAAGTTTGATGGGACAATTGATCATAGGGCCTATGTTAAGTAGAATGCTATAGTCATATGGGGCATAGAACTTAGCAAAAAGTAGAAAATAGCCTATTTCAGCCTAACACTATAAGGGAGAGTAATTAACTGGTACCATAGGCTAAAAAAGAAAGTTAAGGAAGATTAAGGTAAAATCACAGAGGCTTTTATCAACTAATATGACTTTAGCACTTATATAAAGGTTACAATGAAAGACTTTGAACTACTCAAGCAAAAGCCTAATGAGACCTTAATAAAATACCTAACAAGATGAATGTCTAAGGTTCTCAAGATAAGGAAGAAGCTAGAAATATCATATCATATCCATATGCTTATCAAGAATGCTAGCCCATACTTGAAGGATAGGTTAAAAGCAAAAGGGCTCAAAGATTAGGAATCGCTGAAGGATATAATGATTAATTTAGAAAAGGAGCACATCGAATAGAAGAAGAAATCAAAATAGAGGCATAGGAAGAACCAGCTACAATGGTACCAGTAAAACTACTAAAGTGTTTGCTATGACAAGACACTATTCAAATCTAGGTAAAATGTTATCTTGGTGCTTTAAATGGTTCCAGAAAGAAGGGAAACTTCAACCTCTTCCTTATAAACCTACCAAAAATGAGGGCTAGCCTTATCACATATTAGACTTATATAGCCAGTATCACCAGTACATGGGCTATAACATAGATAACTGCTAGCACTCTGAGGGATAGAATTCAGGATTTGATTTATTCAATATAGATCCCTAATCTAGAAAAGATGTAAAATCATCACATAACCTATTCAAATGTTCCTCCACCCATCAACATGGTCAATTTGAGATTGCCAAAATGGTATGTGCTACAGGATTTATACAAAAATGATTATCTAGCAGTAGAGAGAAAGGCAAAATCAAGTTAGAATTCAATTTATCTATTAGATATATGGGCTATCAATAGTGAAAGTGAGCTAGAGGAATAGGTTCAAGACTTATGGTTTAAGTTAGATTTAGAGCAAAAGCAAGTTGAAGAAGTAGAGGCTAATGCAGCAACACAAAGTGGTTAGGTAGTACTAGAGATAGAAAAAGAGCCAATTCCCCAGTTATAGAAAAAGCAAAAGATATAGTAATGAAGTAGTTAAAGAAGACTCCCGCATAGATTTCAATCCAGGATCTATTGCATCAATCCCCCTTATATCACAAAAAGGTAATAGAAGCCTTATATGCTACAGTGATTTTTACTACCATATCACTATCTAAACTAGTGGCAATGGTAAAGGGGAAAGAAAAAGAAGTAGTTAGTTTTTCAAATGCATATCTTCCACCAAAAGGGCATCATCACAACCGTCTTTTATATATAAAAGCTAAAATAAATGGCAAGCACACAACGTGTGTAATGGTTCATGATGAGTCATCAATCAATGTGTACCCACTCAAAGCTGTAGCTACATATAGGATTGATGATTTGATGATCTCTTAATCCAAGCTCACCATTATGGCCTATTCCAATACTAAGAGATAGGTGTACGAGATTTTCAAAGTTAAGGTCAAAAGGGGGGTGATCATAAATGATGTGGAGTTTGCAATGCTTCACATCCCTATGAATTTCTCCTTGCTTTTGGGAAAGCCATAGTTCTATAAGTTTGGAAAGCCATAGTTCCATCAACTTTGCATCAAATGACAAAGATCCCTCATAATGGTGAGACAATGACAATAAGGGCTATGAGAGAGAACTAAGTTTCAATTCTTAAGATAGCTAACTAGCATTTCAACGGTTTCCATATAGCCAAGATCTTTTTAGAAGAGGAAAATGATGATCCCAAGGTAGTAAATATGCTTAAGAAAATGAACTATTTACATAAAACTAGTTTGGTACATAATTTAGATGGTTTGATTTCATCCATTGAATCAAAAGGACAGAAAGATTGAAAGGGGTTAGGATACACAATAGAATTGTTAGAGCCAAAGAAGATGAGTAAGGATATCTGACCACTAAAAGAGAGTTTTGTTTAGGCTAAAGGAAACATCAATTACTATAGAGAGTTAAAGCCAACTATTTTTAAGGGGAAGGTTATGCCTAGGTTTGAGATTTTTAGTTATGTATTTGACTGGGCTATAGGTGAAGTTAGAGCCACCTCAGATTTTTATGATGAAAAGGTTATAACTAATCTAAGCAATCTAAAAATTGAGCACAAAGAAGAAATTCCAACTACTTCTATGCTTTAAGACAAGGGGAAAGGAAAGATAAAAGAAAAAGGACACTCAGAAGACCTTTTTGAAATTCTTTATGTACCAAAACTTTTTTATAATGATATTTCTAGTTTTTTGGTTAATAAGATGAATGATTTTGCTTATTTTTGTGATGTCTCATCTAATTGCATCATACATAATGATAATCATGACACATATAACATGCTTGACATTAATTTAATCAATATTACCTCATTTAATCTTGGTATTAATGAAAACCCTAAAAAGATCTTAATTACATATGATATAAGTCCCGAAGAGAGGATAAAATTTGAGAGAATATTAAAAAGTATGAAAGAGTCTTTGCCTAAACCTATGAAGATATGCCCAGAGTAGACAAGGAGATATCTAAACATGCCATTCACATATACCTCGAAGCAAAACTAGTAAAGTAGAAGTTAAGGAGGATAAGGCCAGAATAGGCAGAGAAGATAAAAGAAGAAGTGCATAAATAGATCAAAGCCAAGTTATTAGAAGTGCAATATATGACCTAGTGAAGAGTTAGGATGTGCATATATTATAGGGATTTGAATAAAGCCTACCCAAAAGATGACTTTTTGTTACCACACATGGATGTTCTAGTTGATAGTGTAACAATGTGTAAAATGTATAGTTTTGTTGATAAATGTGCTAGTTACAATCAGATCTTGAATAAGATAATGGATAAGATAAAAAATGCCTTTATCAAAGAAAAGGGTACCTTTTACTATAGAGTTAAACCTTTTGGGTTAAATAATGCTTAAGCTACTTACCAGTGCATGGCCACATGAATTCTGGATGACTTGATTCACAAAGAAGTGGAGGTGTAAGTAGATGACATAATGATCAAGTCTGCTACAAGAGAAGGGCATTTCAATGCACTAGAGAAATTTTTCAATAGATTAATAAGTATAACCTACATCTGAACCCTAAGAAATGTGTCTATAGGGTAACTTCAAGTAAGCTCTTGGGGTATATAGTAAGTTAGAGAGGGATTGAGGTAGACCCTAACAAAGTTAAAGCTAATAAAGAGATGCCAATTCCAAAGAAAAAGAAAGAGATCAGGGGATTTTTAGGTAGGATACAATACATTAGTAGATTTATAACCAAGCTCACCATTATATGTGAGCCTATTTTCAAACTTATTAGAAAGAACCAACCAACTAAGTGAAACAATGATTGTCAGAAGGCTTTTGATGCTATTAGGGAATATCTACTAAATCGGCCAATTTTGCAACCACCAAGGCATAGGAAGCCACTAATTTTCTATTTGTCTATTAAAGAAAGCTTAATAAGGGTAATGGTAGCACAAAAGGATGAACTTGGGGTTAATTTTGTGATTTACTAATTGAGCAAGAAGTTTCTTCCTTATGAGGTCAAGTATGTAAAAGTGGAAAAAATTTATTTGGCAATGGTATGCACTTCAAAAAAATAGAGACATTATTTCTAATCATATTTAGTACATGTAGTATCTAAACATAATCCTTTAAGATAACTTCAATCAACTCTATCTTTGACAGAGAGGATAAGTAAATGGCTTTTTTTGCTCTAAGAGTTTGATATTCAATATATAACACAAAAGATAATAAAATGGTGTGCAATTGCAAAATTCCTAGCCAATCATCCACTAGAAGGTGAAGCACTAGAGTTTGAATTCCTAGATAAGTATTTAGTCCTGATAATAGTCTAAGGGTGGCAGATATATTTGGATGAGGCACTAAACAATAAAGGAATAAGAGTAGGGGTAATTCTAATAACTCCTATAGGAGAAAAGTTGAGATATAAAGTTACAAATAACATTGTCAAATATGAGGCTTGCATATTTGGCTTAAAGAATTATTGGCTCTCAATGCAAAGATAGTTAAGGTATTCGAGGATTCATCTTTGGTAGTGTATTAGACCAATGAATAATTGACCATTCAGGAAGAGAAGTTAATGCCTTATGCAGAGCACTTGAGATATATCAGTAGATAGTTCAAATGTGCACCTTTTACCATGTTCCTAGAGATAAGAATTAGCTAGTATATGCATTAGCCACTCTAGTCTTTATATGGGATAATCTAAAAGGAATAATCATGAAATTGATACTCATCTCTAGTTCAGAAAAGCCTTGTTATGAGTAAGAGCATATAGTGGAAGTTAAGCAGAAAGAAGATAAGCCATGGTTTTGTGATATTCAAAATTTCCTAGCAAAATGAGTCTTTCTCGAAGAAGCTACACATAAGGATAAGAGGGTATTAAGAAAGTTTTCAATTTAGTTTATTAGTGTAAATGGGGTCTTATACAAAAGGTAAGTAGATAGTCTTTAGGTTTATTGTTTAGAAGAGAAAGAAGTAGAGAGAATCATGGAAGAAATACATATAGAGTCTTATGGCATACATATGAATGGTTTTGAGTTAGCCAAAAAGATCATGCATTAAGGGTTCTTTTGGCTCACTATGGATCATGATTGCTTAATATATGTACAAAAGTGCCATAAGTGTCAAAAGTATAGGGATTTAAGACATATGCCAGTATCAGAGCTACATAGTCTATCATCTCCCTAGCCATTTATAACATGAGGGATATACATAATCAGAGAGATATATCCGATAGCTTCAAATGGGAATCGTTTCATTATGATAGCCATTAACTTTACTTAAAATGGATTAAAGCAGAATCTTTTAAAAAGTTAGGAGTAAAGGAGATGGCTAAGTTCATAGAGAAAAATCTGATTTGTAGATATGGGGTTCCACACTACGTAGCTTTAGATAATAGTGTCCAATTTTAGGCTAAAATAAAGGCACTATTATAAAAGTACAAGATACAACACCGTAAATCCTCTTCTTATTGACCACAAGACAATGGAGTAGTTAAAGTGGTGAATAAGAATGTCAAGAAGATCTTGGCTAAAAAAAGTGTAACTTATACAGATTAGGCTGATTGACTTCCTTTTACACTTTAAGGATATAGGGCAACTATTTGAACTTCAATAAGTGCTACTCTATTTTCCTTGGTATATGGAATAGATATTATACTTTAACTAGAGATTGAACTCTAGTCATTAAGAGTGGCAGTAGAAGTAGAGATTCCCAAAGCAGTTTAGGTAAAACAAAGGTTCCCATAGTTGAACTTGCTAGATGAGAAGCGATTAAGGGCTAATTATCACAATCAAATTTATCAAAAAAGGATGGCACAAGCCTTTGGCAAAAGGGTGAAAAATCACAAGTTAAAAGAAGCAGAGTCAGAAGGGGGAAGTTTAAACTAAATTGGGAAAGACCGTTAATCCTTAAGCAACTATTGCTAAAAGGCACTGCAATCCTTAAATATTGTGATGGAAATAAGTTTAAAGAGCCTGTGAATATAGACAGAATAAAATGGTTCTATGGCTAAAGGTAAATAAAAGAGAAAAGAAGAGAAAAATAACTCTATGGGTTAAAAATCAAAAAATGTAGCCTTACTAAAATTGGGTGCCTCGATAGGGTGAAAACTAAAAAAAAGGCATCTTATGCAACAATTAGGGGTTGAGATAAAATAGTCAATCAAGAAAACCCACAAAGGATGATTGACAATAGAAGTTTAAGATGTAATTAAGATCTCCTTTAATTAAATAAGGAAATGTGTTATTGCATTAATGTCCTATTGTGATTATCATAAAATGCCATTATGATGCAAGTAGATAAAACCACTTTAATGAGCTTGATTAAGCATCTTATAGACTAAAAAAATAGAAATATTGTTATTACATTACTTTGTATTTAAATGTTAAGAAAAGGAATAGAAGTACACATATTTTCAAATCCTCCACCACTTATTTCCATTATGTGTTTTCAACTAATGAGATTGGTTGTCCCTAGAAAAGCTGGTCACCTAATCCTTATATGCTTCAAAAGTTTAGAAATTACAAGAAACCTTGGAAGGAGCTTTAGTCTTCAAAGGTAACTATTTCCATAAGTTGTGATACACAACAACAAAAGTGATAGACAAGTCTCCCCCTCTGAATAGCAATAGGCGAGTAACAATGCCCTGAGTCTCACCAAGCTACCTCACACAGTGGTTAGGGGTATGCAGCCTATAGAACCACTCCATTATACATACCATAAAGAAATCCATGGGCTCATGAAATTTATGCTTTCATCAGTTTTGGCACTCAACCCAAGGGTTTATTACTCAACAACTACAAAATGGCATATGATGGCATGAGGTAATAAATGCTTTAGGCTATAAATGAAAATGAAAAGGAGGATCATCCAATAGGTGAAGCTTCTCTTGCAACCAGACCTAAAAAAAGTTATTAAGAATGAAAACCTAAAGAAGGCTTCCTAAGCAAAATCCAAACTGAGGATAAGGTGAAAACTCATGAAAGTAGTCTATCCTTAAAAAGTCTATCAAGAATAAAAACCTAAAAGTGCTTCCTAAGCAACAGGCAAACTATAAAATCCCTTAAGGGGTGGTCTATTCTTAAAAAAATAAAAAAAACCTAAAGCAAAGGCGGACTCCCATGAAAGAAATCTACTTCACTAGACGGCACAAGATCTAGTCCTATGATAGTCTCAGTAAAGATCAGAAGGAAATAGTTCAAGCCCTTAGTCAGATCATTTATCACACTAAATAATTGATAATCTTTGAAGTGTCATTCAAAAGTAACTATGAGATACTTCAAGAAAAAGATGAATAAGTATATGGCTGCACAAAGGGATAGGATGTTTGTGTGACCTTTAACATAAGTCATCAGGGAATTAAGAGAAACATGCTTTCTCCTTAGGACCCATCTTGTAGCTAGAAAAGGAAGTATCCTAAGTGCGTTGACCACCTCATACGAGTAATAGGGAGTGTAGTTGGGATAACAAGGTGGTGTATCAAATGAATTGAAAACCCCAAAATTACAGCAAATTCTTTAGATAAAGGGCACAATTCTTAATGAGAAAATAAAAAAATTTGAAACTGTGAGTCCCAAAATTAGGTGGCCACTTTTAGAAAAGACAGATCAAACCAGACCCATCAAAGGAATTTTAAGCGATTAAAAAGAGCTAAAGTAGGAATTACCTAAGTAGAGAGGGGATCAAGGATTTTGTGAAGCTTTAAGAGGAATTCATCACCTGTTGGAGCAAAAAAAGAGAGAGAACTCAAGTGGCCCAAGGATCTAGGGATGCATTCATGACATTTATAGGCCCTAGATCTAAAATGGACATTTCACATAGCAAAATGACCATTTTAAGCCCTGTTTTGGCCAAAATGGTCATTTTAGCACAAGCCAAAATGGCTATTTTACCCTTTAGTGAAATGACTATTTCAATGAGGGCAAAATGGCCATTTCACCTGGTTGTCTTTAAGAACCTCATTTTTTCATTTTATTTTCATTTTTACCATTAATGTTTTACCTTTCAAAAATAAAAGAAAAATACATCTACATAGACAAGAAAGTTGAGTATGCTACCAGCCAGTCCCGACACACATGGCAATGTTGGGTTGGTTAGATGCTAAAAAGGCTGAGAGATTTAACCCCCTGGCATCGGTCACCTATAAGGAGTTAAAATTTCTATGCCAGCACACTGTGAGACTTTGAAGTGCTACCCTAAGCTATTATGCTATTAGCATAAGAGGGCTAGAGGGTTTCTATTCATTGCACCATGCCATATACCCTGAGGTGGCACTATAATTCTTAAGATAGTTCCATCAGGCACATCCCTCTGATGAGATAGTTATCTGATTTAGGGTCTTTGATGCATGCTACCTACTATCCATCATGTGATTCTTAGAGATCCTTAAATTGCCTATCGATGGCATTATAGAGATATCGAAGAGTTTAGATGACCAATGGGCCACCATCGATTGGGTCAATACTTTTTGCAAAGCCAACCATATGAAGGCTTCCTCTATCTGAGACCTATTTCATTGGTACTAGCACAAGGTCTCATTATTATCCTACCTAAGGTGCAGCGGCCATACTAGTCAGGTGAACCAGATCAAGCTGTATGGCCTATAGGCTATGGAGCACAGTGTTTAATTTAATTTGATACTATCCATCTTAGAGCATCTTTATCGAGCTAGTAGGTTTCCTAATAAAGAAATCATGGTTAGAGGTGTCATTACAAGTTGGCATTGATCTAGATCACATGGGTGCTCCTATTTAGTAGTAGTTTTAGGCTAATCAAGAGAACTATTTTTGCTATTAAGATTATGACTCTTAACCATGCATGCCCAGTAGGACACCGATTTTACACACCCAAAGAGCTAGCGAAGTAGAATGAGACATAACCTATGGGTATGGACTTAAAGGATGCCTGATTTGCCATCGATTTGGACTAGCTGCTTAATGGCAATCTTGGTCCTACTAGTCCACCTAAGCGATAGCGGACTAATGAGGTAGGACCATCCACTTTAGCACCACCCTCACAATCATTCGAGACCTTGTTACGAAGCATGGAGATTTAAATACTAGAACAGGTCCATCTCATCCATATGGATCTAGGAGCGAGGATCAAGGATAGACACCATAAGCTAGTTACTCGACTCAACTCCTTAGAGATCGAGATTCAAACTCTATGATCGAGACAACTGTCTCCTTCTTAGCTTTACTTTTGCTTTTTTCTATGCATTTACACATATTAGCTTAAGACACAATATTATACTCAAAGCTTGTATTTATAAAATTATTAATTTCTTTGTCATATTTTATTCATTGCATTTATCCTTTCGTATAAGCATAAATAAATACAAATAAATAAATAAATCAACATAATAATAATAATACATGATGATAAAATGCTAAAGCCATCTAGATATTAAAAAAAATTGAAAGATAAAAATTTTCATATAATATAGCTATGACATGAATAAAAGATGCACTCACACACAGCATGCATTAATGCTACAAACAAAATAAAATGACTAACAAGCTTTAACCTTTTTTTTTCACACGGGGCAAATAAAATTCCATGTGCAACATCACAAATGCTGAATCGACAACAATCCACCCACTATTTGCTCAGTTGCAGAGGGTAAGGACAATGACACTCAGTCTATTAGAAATGGGAAAATTCACTCTAGCAAGTTTATGACGGTCAAATGTAATGGTTTGCCCTATCTGAACTAGCAACATCTCCAGCACTGCCCTGATCATATCAACTTTAGGTGCAATGTCGCCATCACTACTTGAATGACAATAACCTCAAGTGCAATGTCTCCAGCACTACTTGGAACATAATATCTTCAAGTGCAACATCTCTAGCATTGCCTAAATCACATCAACTTCAGGTGCAATGTCTCTAGCACTACCTGGATCACATTAACTTCAAGTGCAATATCTCTAGCACTACCTAGATCACATCAACTTCAGGTGCAATGTCTCTAGCACTACCTAAATGACAATAATGGGTGCAATATCTCTAGCGCTACCTAGATTACATTAACTTCAAGTGCAATATCTTTAACATTACTTGAACTAAATTGACTTTAGGTACAATGTCTCTTGCACTGCCTAAATGATAATAATGAATGCCATATCTCCAGCACTGCTTGAATCACGTCAACTTTTGGTGCAATATCTCCAACACTACCTAAACTAATTGACTTCAAGTGTAATGTATCTAGCACTGCTTGAATGACAACAATGGGTGCAACATCTCTAGTACTAATCAGATCATATCAACTTTAGATTCAAGTGTAATGTCTCTAACATTGTCTGAATGACATCAACTTTGAGTGTAATGTCTCAAACACTACCCCAAAACACATCAACATTAGGTGCAATGTCTCTAGCACTACCTAAATGATAATAACTTTAAATACAATGTCTATAGTATGATCTGAGGAAAAATTAATAGCGGGTGTAATGTCTTTAAGCACTACCCAAAATAATATTGAATCACTTATAAAAGGGTCGCCCCATAAGGTTTATGTCTCTTTCTTTTTAAACTTTGGGTTACCTCACATACTTTGTAGTTACCTCCTCTAAGTTGAGGGCAACTATAGACATTAAGTTTTTAGGGATCCCGTGTTCGAATTGCCTAATAATGAAAAAAAGGACTAAATTTTAATAAATAAGGATGTTAACATCTAATTTAAAGATCTCAAAGAGTTTTAAATAATTTTTAATTAAATTTTGAACATAAAGCTTTTGTCTAACCCATTAATCTCATGGTGAGACTTGAATTACAAGAAAAATAGGCATATGTGGCAAGCTGAAGGCTTAAGCTAATAGGCCTAAGCTCAATGGCCAACACTAATACCATGGGGGTGCGATAGGCCAAAACACCCTATGGTATAGAGCATTAAAAAAGGAAAAAATATTTTAAAATTAGAAAAAATTTCATTTTAACAAGTTTTGAGCCACTGATCAAAATTGTGTCATTTTGACCTAAAACGGTTGTTTCATGCTTTGTTAAAACGGCCATTTTGGACTCAAATTTCATACCTCCTTGAAATGGCCATTTTGCCCCTAAAAAGATGATGTCATTTTACCAAAGAGATAAAATCCATACAAGACTCTTTTTTAGGCGAACAACTATTTTAAGTGAAAAATGGCTGTTTCATGCCTCGATCCATGTGTATATAATGCGAACCCTATGTCAATCTTAGAGGTCAATTTTTCTTGATAAGTGCACACCTAAATGCTCAAAAACACTTTAAAAATGCTATTTTTATAATTTTATAAGGTTTTTATGCCATTTATTCATCCTTTTTGAGATGTTTTCCTAAA
>CANXYI011361293.1:0-13153 GCA_948208565.1 Hura crepitans | reverse complement strand
GCAATGGATACTTGTTTTTAACTATCACCTTGTTTAACTGCCTATAATTGATACACAATCAGAGTGATCTGTCTTTTTTCTTCACAAATAGTACAGGAACTCCCCCAGGAGAAATACTAGGCCTAATGAATCCTTTATCTAACTCCTATAACTACACTCTCAATTCCTTCAGTTCTACTGGGGCTATCCTATAATGAGTAATTGATACTGGGTTTACACCAGGGTAAGTCTCAATATCAATATCTAACTCTTGATGTGGTGGCAATCCTAGCAACTCATCTAGGAACACATCAAGAAAATCAGAGACAATAAGTATATGATCTAAGCTAGGGGTCTGTACACTAGTATCTATCACTGAAGTTAAGAAGGCTTCACATCCCTTTCGAATGAGTCTTCTAGCTGTTATAGTTGAGATAACATTATACAGGGAGTCTCGTTTACCCACAACAATCACCTCTTATCCATCTAGTGTCTATAGACTCAATATCTTCTTCTCGCAATCAATAACTACTCGGTGCTCCGATAGCTAGTCCATACCAAGTATGATGTCAAACTCATAGAAGGGTAATTCTATCAGATCTACTAGGAAGGTCTGATAATGGATCATCAAAGGACAGTGTCTATAGACAGTGGTCACTATCACACTCTAATATATCAGGTTGCTCACTTGAATATCTACATCTATGGGTTCTAGTTCAAGTCCCCTATCTCATACTTGTGTAGTACATATATACAAATGTGTCAATCTAGGATCTATCAAAGCTAGTACATAAACATCAAATAAAAGGAATGTACCAGCAATGACGTTTAGAGCCTCCGCTTCCTCCCGAGCATGAGTGGTGTACTGTCATATTGGAGCTCTAGCCTTGGGTCTACCCCTCTAGCTAGTGATCGATTGATCCTATCTTGACAGTCTTAGAGGTATACTAGCTATGGCTACTACTGAGGCTTGAGTCTAGATAGCCTTTGCTTGCCTCTGAGGGCACTCCCTCTAAAAGTGATCCCGGGCTCCAAAAATAAAGCATTCACCCCTCTTGTACTACCAACACAAGCCCCAATGTTTCCTCTAGCAACTTTCATAGGTCAGAGGTGCACTTCTGGCAGTGGATATAGGTGCACTGAAAGCCTGCTGTGATAGAGGTGGTTGAGGTTTAAGAGGTAACCCTGACTAGTCCTCTGTAATGGGGCCTACCTCTACAGTTGTTGGCCTGACTACCTCTGGGATTGCTAACTCTATTGGAAGTCCCTCTGCCTCTTTCTCCCACCTAGAGCTAAACTAGTCTAGCCTACTATGAAAGGCCTCTTCCTTTGATACAGCTCTCTCTTCTCTTACAGCATCTCTTCCATGTCATAAGATGCTGCTACCAACTCAGAGAAGTCTCTGATCTTCGGAGTCAAGATCTTCATCCTTAACTCCATATTGAGGCCCTTCTCAAACCTCTTACATTTCTCTTCATCGTTCAAAAGGAATTATACTACATATCTACTCAAGTGATCAAAATCTTTCTCATATTTAGAAATTGATCTCTTGCCTTGCTTTCAATCGAAGAACTTCTATCTTCTCTTTTCCCTGTAGGAATCAGGAATGTACCACTTCTTGAATTCTTTCAAAAAGAACTCCCATGTCAACTTAGTAGTTTCTCTCCTCTTCTTCAATCTATCCCACCAATGGTAAGCCTCTTTTTGCAAAAAAGATGTAGAGCACTTCAAGTACTCCTGCTCGGAGCACTCTAGCTGCTCCAATATTTTGGTGGTCTGCTCCAACTAGTACTTTGCTTTTGCTGCATCATCCTCCCTTGAACCTAGAAAATCCATAGCTCTCATTTTTTTGACCCTCTCTAATAGTGGAGGTGGAGGAGGTGCGATAGGAACTAGAGCTAGTGGTGCTGGTGCTGCAGTATGCCTTAATAGATCCACTATCTACTGCAACAAGGCTAGTGAGGCTTATGCCAGAGGTTGAGGCTAAGGTGGTGGCTAGTGGGCAGCATCACTTGGCTCTAGAGTGGCTACACTCTCTTTGGGTCTATGGATTGTAGTAGGTGCATGACTAGCCACCTCTTCCCTTTACTTAGGCAGGGTCTACTCACTTATCATGTATAACTATACCAAATATAATTATCAGCATCAGATAGTGTAGCTTGACTCAAAAAAACACCCTAGACACATGCACTCATGTATAAAATGCCTAGGAATGCCTAAACCTACTCTGATACCACTAAATGTAACAACCCCTACCCATTTCTATAGGACACAGGCAAGCTGTACTACTTCCCATGAGGTCACCCATTCTTGAATTTCCCCAGGGGTCTTTCATTTAATTTTACCCATGTTTAACCAACTTTAACCAAATCTGCTCTTTATGCCCTTCTTAATATTTATCCTTCTATTACTACCTATTTGGGACTGTTAAAACATCCTATTAGGGCTACCAGACATTTACAGACAATTGGGCAGCATAACGGCTACCTTGGTAAGAAACCCTAAATTAAACTTGCAAGAAAAACACTTCTAAAGACCCTTCACCATTACTTTTCATATTTGGACCCTTTTGGTCCTCCTAGTCATCATCACACATCAGCAAACACAATTCAATACTTAGGGTCTCAAACCCAATCGACACATAGTATAAAACCAAGCAAAATTGATATTTATGGGGAAAACTATACATACAAATAAGTTTTCATCCTTTGTCTCTCTTTACAACCCATAACCCACAATCACCCTATATACATGAGTGCATATATACAAAACTCAAAAAGAAAGGCAAAATACCAAAAGACTTAAAGGCAGCTACACTAGGGGTTTCTATTGCAGATCGTTTCTCGATCTATTGCCTGCACATCGGAACACCGACATGCTAAATATAAAACTCAATAGTGGAATAGATTAATTATAATATGTCATCATACACACATATGCACCGTGCAACACAATACATATGCCATTATTCGATTTCACTAAGTCTAATTCTATTATTACACTTCAATTTAGTTATTTACTCTTTAATTTAGTTTATTTTCATTTAGGCCCAAGACAGATAGACAACACTTGAAAACACTGAATAGTGGGAACAATCCCGTTCAGTGGCCCATATTTTAGACCTAAGTAGCTGCACCTACCTTGCTTGATAGTAGGGATCAGTCCATAAACCTCCCAATACAAGACTGGCAGATAGTAGGGATCAGTCCGTAGATCTCCTAATACTTGCAAATGGGATAGCAAGGATCAGCCTCATAGGAACTCCTAATACCCCAAATCACATCAACATCACTAAAGGTGGATAGCAGGGATAAGCCCCTTGGGACGTCCTACTACCCACAGACAATAGACGAGTAGCAAGGATCAGTCCAGGTGAACCTCCCAATACCCAAGTGTGCGGGGTTCATCTTAGAACCTCGATGGCTACACCCGTCACATCCAACATACAGTAGTGGCCCTAAGAGGACCAAACTGCATAGCAACTGCTAAATCCCTAGTTGACTAGTCAACCCATCCAGTAGGTGTCTAACTGATGGGGTAATGACTAAATTAGACCATAAATCTTTACATTATTGATTTTTAGATCCCTTATATTACTGAGTTACATATTATGCCAAAATGCACACAATATGCCACAACTTTGCCTACAGTCGCAAAGTTACTATTTATTTGGTAACTTTATGAGACCAACACTATTCATTTAGTCATTTTTATGTGTTGTGCACTCCTTAATTCAAGCCATGCCAATTCTAATACACATTCCATTTCCACGTACCTAATTCAAATACCATTTCATGCCTTAATATACATATTCATACCATGTTACAAGTCATTACACCATGCTATCACATTACCAAATCACCACAATTTTCACACCACATATGCTACTATCCATATTCACTTTCTTAACTTAATAATTTTCTCACCTACCATGTCATAACCATTGTTATACATACCATAACCTATAAAGCACACATTTCGGCCAAGGCATGTATCTCAACATACACATACATTTCTTCCTAATTCCATATGCCAAACCTATTATTCTAATGCCATTAACAACATTATAACATCATCTCACCTAACCACCATGCATACACCCAAATTCATGCATTTCTGTACAAGGTACATACACAAAAACATAGCATACACAAAGACATATTAAATTTGATCTATTCCACATTCCTAGGGTGTGAAATCACCATTTTCTCCACCACTTTTGGGCTTGAAACCTTGATTTTCCTCACTTGAATCCTTAAGCCCTAAACATACAAAAATTTACTTTAGAAAAATTCTCAAAAATTATCTAGAGCTCCAAATTAAAATCTAAAACTATGGTTATTCTTAGAATACTTCAATCTAACTATATGAGAAATAAAAATTAGGTTTGGAACATTTACACTAAAAAATGTCAATATTCACCCAAGTGACATATCTCACAAATTAGGCCTCTTTTCTCAATTCTAATTGAAGAAATAAAATCTAGAGATTATGGAGGGTTGATTTCATTTAATTTTTATAGGGATTGAAGGGGAGAGGAGAGAGAAAAATGAAGAAAATAATGATAAGAGAGAGAAGAATGGAGTCAGGTTCTTATGGATCTCAAGGTGGAAGATGATCACTTGGCATATGTAAGCCTCCCACATGTGTAACCTCTCATATAAGTGAGGGTGGATAGCTTAAATTGCTCCATGTGGCGATCTAATGGCTAATATTCACTCTATGTAAGTTTTAGCTTCAGAAATTCACAAAAAATTCTCTAGGCCTCTAAAAATTCTCATTTTAGTTTGAAAAATGCTTGATTAGTGTAACTAAGGCCTACATAAAATTTCAGGTCAGAATTCAATAGTTGACTTTTTGACACTATTTACCCGTCAGAATAAAATATTTAAAAAAATGTATATCAACCTTAGAAAATTATAATTCAGTCTCTATTATACTCATTGAATTTTTGAGGTTCAGGGTGTGGTATTTTTGAATCTGTTCGAGCATATACTAGGGCTATCCTGACATAAACTCATTTTATCTCCTCATCCACTAGTTCTTGACCCGAAATGATTTATTGGTTCTGCTAAATTTTTAATTCATTTGTTTTACTCTTTTTTAAGCCCATCAAATTTTTATGACCAATACATCAGTCATTGGACTTGTAATGATGCCCTGCACCATAGGGAACATCACTCGGGCCCAAAAGGTACTGCTTATAAGACCCTAACTTACAAGCGTTACATAGCTACATTGCACGATCACTAAGGCTGGCTTGCTTATCTTTGCTACTTACGCACTATACATAGGTGCGCTAAGTATAAAACTCAGTAAGCAAAGCTAAACCATTTGAAACATGCATCAATAGACACATGCATTTTAAATTTAACAATCTAGGTGTAGTGTGTGATCCATATGCGAAATGCTTAATGTTATACAGATGGTATGTCTAAATTCTTCAAAATTACCATAATACCACTATAATCATTTTGTTCAATTTCTTTCCGTAACTCATTCAATTATTCCATTATTTTACTCAAGTGCATTATTTAAATTATTAAATAGGCCCAAGTAGGTAGACTACACTAAAAGACATTAGAATAAGAGGGAACTGAAAGATGTGTAGTGGCCCACATTTTGGATCTTAACCACAGCACCGACCACCATAGCCCATAAGGATCAATTTATAAGAACCTCCTAAGGATAAAATGTTAAGTAACTATGCATACAAATTAGTCCGTAAACCTCCTAAGACACTGATCATATTAAATAATCCATCTTGGTCTACCCAGTAGACTAGTGAAGCGGCCCCTATGGGGACCTTCGCCGCTGCACCATCATAGTCTGATATCCAATCAATGAAGAGAAGTGTCTATCCTACAGACTAGTACTATAGCTCAATTATGAACCTTGACCATTGCACTAGCCTAGTCTAATAATTAGACAATCTAACAACTACTAATTCCTAAGTTGACCGGTTAACCCATCTAGTTGGTGTCCAGCTAATGGGCCATCTAACAACATTTTTAAGTTTATTTCTTTACTGATCATTTTTTATAATATTATGAAGTGAAAAGTGGATAAATAAAATTTTTATGAAATATTAAATTTTTGACCTGGATAATTACATGTCATTTTTAACCCTTTTGGGTAAAATCGGGTAAAATTTTCTGTCACTTTTTGACTTAATTGTAAAGGCATAATTACATGTATATTAAATATAGTCTAGCATATTATTTTTACTTAAATATTTCCATATTAAATAGCCATTTTAATTACAATCCTAAACTACCATTTTTATGGGACAGTTATAGGTCATTTTGCATACTTGCAATAGCCATTTTAAGGTCATTTTAAGTCCTTTTTTAGTGCCAATTACACCAATCATCACATAAGTCCATAGGCCTAAAGCCAACCTCAAAGAAAGGCATCCATTTGCCCTACAAATGGTTTACATTCCAAAACACAAAATCATCACATTATAGGTCACTTTTGGGTACAAGTTCATGCCTAATTTTAAGCCCTTTTTAAAACCATTTACATGTTATTTAAGTCACTTTTAAATCCATTATTCAATCCTTTTTTCATGCTTTAGGCATCTCCCATATGTTATTAATTTCATGTTACACTAACCATGCTTATCAACCTAAGTCATGCCATATACTAAGCGCCACAAATACCATGTTATTGCACACATAAATGTCATTAAGCCATACCTTATTTACATGTCCCATTACCTTTCAAGCTCTCGGCCACAAGTTCTCTTTTGCCTTATTCATACTTTTTATCTCATTTAAATATATTTATGCATACTTAGACATCATACAAACATAACTATAAACATATTAGGCTTTTATCATGCAAATTAAGCTCACATGCCTTATAAACATGCCTCGGCCATATACCTACACACACATATACAAGCCTTAACTCACCAAATTCTTCACCTACACTTCAAATGCTATCAATGGCAAGCCAAAAACTATTCCATAAGTAATGTACACAAGCCACACACTCACTCACACACTAGGGCACCTCTCAGCCAAATGGAGTCACCAACCAAAACTTCACAAGTTCACTAGTTACACTTAAAACTCAATCATCATTCATGCCAAATACCTTAGATATCATGCCATATACATTAACTAACATGTCATAACACCATTTCAAGCTATATACACACACATGCCTGCACAAAGGTCTCGACCAAGTGAAAACTCACCCTTCTATGCATTCTTTTCATCCAAACATTCATTACACACACCATTACCTTAGTTATACACTTAGTCCATCAAATTACACATATAAACAACATAATCAACCAATTCTATACAAGGTTCCAACGCATTTTTCATGGCAATTCAACCTCACATTCTTTGAATGGATTAGACTTACTTACCTCAATACCAAAGGAATTGAAATCCACCCTTCTAGCTTGAAGAAAATAACAAATCCTCCCTTTAGGCCTTGCCTTCCATACATGCCACTAGCCCTTAAAAATCCACCAAAATTAACACACTAATCCAAATCAAATTCCAATCATATGGCTACTCTTAGAATCATCAATTCCCCTAGGAAATAAAATAAAAGGCTAAAACACTTACAAACAAGAAGTTGCCCTTTGTGGTCCTCTTTGTTGACACTTTAAGCTTCTTTGAATTTTCTTGAGTTTTAGCCAATCTTATAGCCTCTAATACCTTCACAAATCAATTCATCACATGTTAAGATGATTTTTGGTGGTAATGAACTTAAGAAAAAGCATTAAAAAGGTGATGAAAATGGTATTCTTAGCTGAAGATGGCATCAGCTTCAGTAAAGGGAGAAAGGAAGAAGAAAGGTGGAGAGTGAGTGGAGTTAGCCAAGTAGCCATCCATATGTCATCTTAGCCTTTTTATAGTGGCTGAGGTGGCATGGGTGGGGCCTACACACCACTCAAAAAAGCTCGATTTTGGTAGAAACTTTGGGGAATTTTTAAAAATCACTAAAACCTTTAAAAATTACTATGTTTGTTTTAAAAATCCTCGATTGGTCCCATTTAAGGGCTCATAAAATTTTATGACCAAATTCCACCAATAAGACAGTTAACCAATTGCCTCAGTTTATATGTAAAACCCCAAAATTTTAGAAAATTTTACAAATGACCTCGAAAATAAAAAATTCCTTCACTAATGGAGTCAAGGGAATTTTTAACATTTAGGTTGCATTTTTAAGTCTATTAGGGCACATCCCGAGTCTTTCCTAGCTCGACTCCATCTAAGCCTACGACCAACTAGGTTACGGCCTAAAATAATTTATTGATTCTGCTAAATCTTTAAATGAAGTCAATTTCATCATTTTATGGCCCCCATTTTTTCATGACATGTACCCCTACCTTGAGCCTCATGAAAGTGACCCGATACTCTAGGAACACTTTTTTGGCCTCTGTGATACTATTTATAGAGCCTCGAGTTACAGGCATTACAATTCTTCCCCTCTTAAGAAATTTTATCTTGAAAATTACTTGGAGTAATGAGTTATGGATATTAAGCCTTCATCTACTCCTTAGACTCCTAAGTAGCTTCTTCTATGTTGTGATGTCTCTAAAGGACTTTAACCAAAGGAATATTTTTATTCATGAACTACTTCACTTCCCTAGCCAATATCTGTATAGGTTCTTCTTTATAACTTAAGTCTATTTTGGACCTCTACGTTTGATACTAGGACTATATGGGAGGGATCTGATCTATACCGCATCAACATTAATGCATGAAATACACCATGAATTTGTGATAGTTCAGATGGCAATGCCAGTCTGTATGCCAAAGGTCCCACTCTCTCTATGATCTCATATGGGCCGTTAAATCTAGGGTTTAGCTTCCCCTTTTTCCCAAATTTAAAAACCTTCTTCCATGAGGATACCTTTAAAAATACTTTCTCTCCCATAGAATACTCAATATCCCTTCACTTCAAATCAGCATAGGATTTCTGCCAATTAGCTGCAGCTTTCAGTCTTTTTTTTATCACCTTAACCTTTTCCTCAATATCTCTAATTAGATCAACTTTTGACATCTTGTTTTCCCTAATCTCAGTCCAACACAAGGGAGTTCTACACTTTCTACCATACAATGCTTTATATGGGGCCATTACCAAACTAGTTTGATAGTTGTTGTTATAGGCAAACTCAGCTAAAGACAGGTACTAGTCCTAACTACCTTTACACTCAATGGCATAGCTGCATAACATATCCTCAAGCACTTGTATCACCCTCTCTAACTATTCATCTATTTGAGGGTGGAAGGTTACACTATAGGTCAATCTAGTGTCTAAGGCTTCATGCAACCTCTTCCAAAACCTGAAGGTGAATCATAGATATCTGTTAGAAATGAATGCCATAGGTACACCACAAAGTCTAACAATCTCATCAAAATACAATTTAGCCAACTTCTCTAGGGAGTAGTCCATTCTAATAGGGATAAAGTGAGCAGGCTTCTATCACCCATAAAGCATCACATTTGCCTTTGGTCATAGGTAATCCCATTGCAAAATCCATTGTCACTTTTTCCCATTTCCATTTTGGTATTGTTATAAGATATAGAATCTAGAAGGAGCTTGATACTCAGCTTTTACCTACTAACATGTTAGACACTTTGCAACATACTTTGCCACATCTCTCTTCATACCTGACCACCAATACTGAGGCTTCAAGTCCAAATACATCTTAGTACTTTTAGGGTGCATAGAGTAAGGAGCTTAATGAGCCTCCTTTAATATCTGTAACCTCAAGTCATCTAGAATAGGTACACATAACCTACCCTGATAATACAAACATCCATTCTCCCTTAAATCAAATCCTGGTGCCTTCCCCTCTTGAACTTTACTTATCAATTACATTAGTGATTCATCTCTACCATGTGCTTCCTTTATCTACTGTTTGAAGTTTGGTTTAATTTGTAACACAACCAATACAACATTTTCCTTGGTGTACTACAATTTATCATTCATAGATCTTATAGTTACCATGAATTTCTTGCTCAAAGCATCTACTACCACATTGGCTTTTCTTGGGTGGTAATCTATTAAGTAGTCATAGTCCTTTATCAACTTTAGCCACCTTTTTTTATCTCAAGTTCAATTCTTTCTAAGTAAGAAGGTATTTTAGACTCTCGTGATCTATATAGATGTAACACTTCTCTCTATATAAGTAGTGCCTCCAAATTTTCAAAGCAAAAACAATAGTAGCCAACTCCAAATCATGAGTAAGATAATTCTTCTCATGAGGCTTTAACTGTCTGGAAGCATAGGCTACTACCTTTCCTTCTTGCATCAGCACATAAGTGAGGCATTATTATACACTACAAAGTCTTTACCCTATTTAGGTTAAATCAGGATAAAAGCTTATGTCAACATCCTTTTTAGCTTCTCATAACTGCCTAACATGCATCATCCCATTCAAATTTTGTATTCTTCCTAACCAGTCTTGTGAAAGGGGCTATAATTAAAGAAAATCCCTTTACAAACCTTGAGTAATAAACAGCTTGTCCCAAAAAGCTCCGTATCTTTGTCACATTTCTTGGAGGTTCCTATTCTAATACTGCCTTAACTTTTCTAGGGTTTACTCTGATGCCTTTTAATGACACTGTGTCCTAGAAAAGCTACTTCAGTCAGCCAAAAATCACACATACTCAACGTAGCATTCAACTATCTCTCTCTCAGAGTCTATAACACGACCCTAAGATACTGCTCATGTTCCTCTTTGGTCATAGAGTATACCAAAATATCATCAATAAACACTACCATAAACTAATCTAGGTAAGGTTGGAATACTTTATTCATTAAGTCCATAAATGATGTTAAGGTATTTGTGAGTCCAAAGGGCATCACTAAGAATTCATAGTGCCTATATCTGGTTCTAAATGCAGTCTTAAGAATGTCAACTTCCTTCACTCTTAGCTGATGATATCTAAACCTCATATCAATATTGGAAAATACACCTGCACCTTTTAATTGATCAAAAAGGTTATCTATTCTAGGCAAAGGATATTTATTTTTCACTGTCACCTTGTTCAACTGTCTATAATCAATACACAGTTGAAGCGAGCTATCTTTCTTCTTTATAAACAACACAGCTACTCCCCAAGGTGAAACACTGGGTCTAATGAAACCCTTATCCAACAATTCTTACAGTTGCACCTTTAATTGTTTCAACTCAGTAGGTACCATTCGGTAAGGAGTCATAAAAATAGGAGTTGTACCAATATACACCTCAATTTCAAAGTCAAGTTCTCGCTATGGAGGTAAACGTGGCAACTCATTAGGAAATACTTTAGGAAACTCAAACACTATAGGAATTTGATTAAGTAATGGTGTGAAAGCATCAGTGTCAATGACATGAGCTAAATAGGCATTGCACCCTTTTTAGATGAGTTTCCTTATTGTAATAACTAAGATAGGATTATTTACAATGTTTTTCTCACCCTCAACTGTCACTATCTATCCTTTTGTAGTCTGAAGGGTCAGCTTCTTATTCTTACAGTTAAGTATAGCTCGATGCTCTAACAACCAGTCCATTCTAAAAAATCACATCAAACTCATGAAAAAGCAATTCAGTCAAATCCATAGGAAACAAACAATCCTAAATCACTAAAGGATATTTTCTATATACTTTATTCACATGCACACTCTGCCCTATAGGATTACTGACTTGTATTTTTATGTTCACATTCTTGTATTTTAGTCCTCTATCATGTGCCAATGTGGTGCATGCATATGAATATATGGATCCTTGTTCTACTAAAGCTAAAACTAGAACATTAAATAAGTAAAAAGTACCAATTATGACATCTAGTGCTGCTGTCTCCTCTTTAGCTTTGATAATATACTGTTTAGCTGAGGCATAGGTTTCTGATCTAGTCCCTTGACTAGGACTAGGTTGATCCCCTTTACTCTATCTCTGACCCCTATTTTAAGGTGCCACTATGGATACCTAAGTATGAGGACCCACGAGTTGTCTCTGAGGACACTCTCTTTGATAATGGTCTCTAGCACCACAAGTGAAACATTCCTCTCTTCTATCATATTAACACTATCCTTAATGCTTTTTGTTATATGTGTTACAAGTTAGGGGTCTATTCATGTTACTTGAAGGACTAAAAGTACTAACAACTTTAAGAGGCAATCAAAGTCTAACTATAGAAACTTGCCTAGATCTCTGAGACTATGCATGTCTTAGTGCTTGATGCATAGACTAGGATTGAGATAGTGCCTCTCTCCTTTTCTTACTATGACTTAGGGCTACACTAGATTGCCCCGCAGTAAAATGTCTCTTCCTCTGAAAGAAATCGCTCTTTTCTTATACCATTTCCTCTATGTCATAGGCAGATGTGACTAATACAGCAAAGTCTATTACCCTGGGGTTTGCTATCTATATTCTCAATTCCACATTCAACACCTTTAAATATCTTTTACACTTCTCCTCTTTATTAGGTATGAACTCCTCTGTGTATTTGATTAGCTAGGTAAAGTCCTTCTCATACTTGCCACTGTTCTTTTACCTCATTTCAAGTCTAAGAATTCCTACCTCCTCTTATCCTTATTAGACTTAAGGATATACCTCTTTCTAAATTTCATCAGGAAAAACTCCCATGTGAGTTCTACCACTAGCTTCCTCCTTCTAATAGTATCCCATCTATGGTATGCTTTCTCTTGTAAAAGGGAAGTTGTACACTTCAAATTATCTTCTTCTAAACATTCCAACTATTTTAAAATCCTAAAAGTCCTCTCCAACCAGTACTCTACTCATGCTGCATCCTCCTCCTTTGTGCCCAGAAAATCCATAGCTCCCATCTTTTTTAATTTTTTTCAATGGTGTCTTTTAATAGGAGTTAGGGATAGTGGAGGTACTGGAGCTGGTGGAGGAGGTAGAGGTAGAACAATAGGTGTAGAGGTATATCTCAATAGATTTAATATTTACTTTAACAAAACTAGAGATACCTCTGCCTATGGCTGTGCCTAAGGATGTGGCTTATGTGTAGCATCACTACGCTTAAAAGCAGCTATATTTTATGCTCCCTATATTGTAGTTAGAGCATAACTAGCCACTTCCTCTACTCATTCTGTAACACCCCCTACCAGTTCTACCTTTTGAACTGATACGGTGTGTTATCCTCCTGTGTGTCTGTAACTCGAGAGTACCGCCGTCAGGCGCTACTAG
>CANXYI011361197.1:0-11030 GCA_948208565.1 Hura crepitans | reverse complement strand
TGCCTTGGTAATTGTGCCATCAAATGTATTATTCATGCTTGAAATGTGCATGTTTGCATATAAGTCTCTAAATATGCATGAATGTGATTTTTAAAACTAAAAATGGCTTATGTTGTATATAAATCACTGAAAATGCATATTTGTGTTATTAATTCTGAAAATGGTATGTGTACATATATGGGCATGCTTAATTAGCCTTTTTATAAGTTAAAGTGATTACACCACTAAGCGAAAGCTTAGCACATTGCTTGTTTGCGATACATAGGTAACAGGGTAGTAGATTAGAGCTAAAGCTTCTGCATTCAGGAGACACAAAGATAATCCTTATGTGGGAATTTTTTTATTGTTTCTGTAATAGTAATGATAATGTAAATATAATGGTTATTAGTCAGTGTGCTCTTGTGATCTCTGAGGGATTGGGTCTAATCTGCATTTTGTAGCGGGGTTTTGTATTAAATATTTTAACTGTGGATTTTACTTTCTATTTCTCATATACTGTGTGATGATTATTAAGTTTGCTTAGAGATTATTGATTGTGGAGAGCCTGAGGCTCATTGTGCTTATGTTGTGTTTATGTTAAGATTAGAGGGTCAGGAAGACCCATTTGAGTTGGAGTTAGATGTATTGAGAATATAGAAGTGTTTTTAAATAGATAAAAATTTAGGAAAGTGTCTCGGTACAGCTATTATGCTTTTAGATTTTAGACATGATGACCTTAATGTTTACCTTGGTTTACGTGCCAAAAGGTTTTTAAAATTTTATTTCAAATTTGAGTCAAGAAATGTTTTCTTATATAAAAGTTTTAAATTTTAAGTGATTTTGGATAACGAAACTAGATATCATTTTGCATGCATGCATCCCCTGTTCGGGTCTAGTGTACAGATCGAGCGGAGGGCACCACACTAGATTACCTCATTTGGCCATCACTCCGATCCACACCTGCACATTATTTTTTATTCTTTTCTCCTTACATTGCTACTTATTTCCATTATCTAATATCATTCCCCTATTTCTCATGCCTAAACACATATATATACTCATAAATTAACGTTTCCATAGATATGCATATTCACTCAAATTGCATAAACACATAACATACAATGCATCTTTCACTAAATTCACTTGTAGCAAACTCTAGAATATTTTGATGGCACTCCAGAGTCCTTGGTTTCCTCTTCCTCCATTAACTTCACCATTTCACTATAAGCATATTAGGTTTTTGGCTTAGAAAACTTCTAAAAAAACAATAAAACTCTAAATTAAAATCTCTTTCCATATCTAACATCTACACCTCAAATTCCATAGAATGGAAAAATTAAACCTTAGAAAATTCCACTTACCCATTAAAGTGGCACTATTTATCAAGTGTTCACTTCTCCCAAAATAACCATTTTCTTGCATTTCTCTCACTAGAATCTTAATCTGGGGAATATGCAGGCATGCTTTACTATCTCAATTAGATGGAATAAGGTGTTTAAGGGGTGTAAAGTGAAGAAAATAAAAAGGGAGGGTCTATTGGTAATGGCATCTGCTTTTGGTGGCTAAGGGAGGAAGATGACTTCTTTTAAACTCATACATACACACACACACCCACCTATATATATTAAGAAGGTGGATGGCCTTAATTGTGCCATACGGTGATTAAATGATCATGATTAATTCTATTTATGATTTAACTTTCAAAAATGTAAAATAAATTTTCAAGACCTCCAAAATTACTTCTTTCAGTGCCAAAATTCCTAAAATTTCCAATTAAGGGGCCTATAAAATCTTGAGCCTAAACTCCAATGAGAACTAGGTTTACTATTCACTCATGTAATTAAAGAATTCTGAATAAATATCAAACGACTTCAAAAAATTAAAATTCCTTCACCAATATATTCAATGAAATTTTTGACTTGTAGAGTATGATATTTTTAGGTTCATCCGAGCACATCTTGAAGCTTTCTTAACACAAAATCAACTAAGGTCACTATTCATTTATTCTTAATCTAAAATGATTTATTAGTTCTACTAAAAGTTTTAATTCTTTCATTTCCATCATCTTTTAGCCTGTTAAAGTTTTATGATTAGTATGCTTCCTTCTGGCCATTATATGGTGCCTCAGTGCCCTGGGAGACACTATTTATGCATTTAAGGTACTATTCACAAAATTGTGATTTACGGGTGTTATAATCCCTTTCCCCTTAAGAAATTTCATCCTTAAAATTTCCTTTGTAGTCTATCACTTGGTTATTGATTTCATGTATCCTCTAGTCTTTATAGATTGGTATGTCTTAACTCAATTTACTCTCTTATTCAGTAAAGTAATACTTCAAGTTTTGGGCCTCCATTACTCCTAAAGTTCTTATTCTCTCAGCCACATTATCATATGCTTCGCTAGACTGCATATCCATTTGTATTTCTTAATTTCTCATTAGATTCCCCTTTCCAACTAGGTAAGGTGTCCTACCTTTTCACTACTTTACACTCGATGAGCAATCTTGCCTAGGTCCATTTAATAACTATTATTAGCTATGATTCCATTCTTAGGCCCTGGTATAGTTTATTTATATCCAACATTTGGAGAGATATTGTACATAGTCTAACTCACTGATATCTTTCGTGTAAAACCCCTAGCGTCTTTTCTTCTATTTGGGTCCCACATCTCTATAGAAATAGTTATATCAAGAAGTTTAAATTTTGCCTTTTATTTATTAATAGATAAGACATTCCCTATCATGGCAGAAAGTGTTATACGTTCTCTTTATAATTCTATTCTCGTTCTCTCTCCCATCTAGCACATAGTACATTATGAGGGTATATATATATCAATCACTTCTAATCTCAACTTCTCTAACCTCCTTTCTTTTTGGTTTAATTCATTCCATCAATAATGTGATTTATTTATAAATGGGGCTTTCTCACTCATTCTACTAATGTGACCTTCATTCCCAATTCTACTGACACTATTTTCTAGCCGTGTTTGGGATCTATCACTCCTTATTATGGTTTCATACTCAATTCTTCATAGAAGGTAGGTGTAATTCCAATAATTTTTAAGAATACAATACTTCTTGTCATATCATTAAGATATAATGGTTTAAAGACAACATGTTTATCACAGGCCTTCCACACATTTCCACTCCCTTGCTTGCAGTTTCAATATCATAAGACACATATTACTACCCGTCTCTTATATTATCATCATTTTAGGTTCATAATAAAATGTCTCATTAGGTATGTCGGAACCCTTTTCTAACCTTAGTGCCATTAGAACAATTTTTCAACCAATATTATTGCTAACTCTATATCTTTCTTGACCTCATCATCTTATTCAATCTCACATGCGCTCATAATAGTTGTATCCTGGGAACCATTTGGGGAATTGCCTCTTAATAACCCTTCTTTACACATTTGTCAGCTATAAAAATTTCTAAATCTCCACCACTTTTTTGGGATGGTCCCGATCATTGTAATTCTTTTCATCTACTTCCCTTTCTATGACCTTAAGTAGGGGTTCTTTATTCCTATCTCCCTAAACCCTTTATGTACTTCTTTGTCTGTTCATGCTTTCATATGGCCTCCACTAAATTCTTACTTGTTGCCTTTCTTAACCCCTCTTCCCCAACTACACCCTTTAATTCTCATTTCTCCTGCCTAAATACTCATTCCTCCAACAGTCTCACAATTATGATATATTTCTCACTTTGTCACAATTGCATTTCTAGTTATGTCTAAAGGTATTACCTTTTTCCTTCCACCTAGTTCCTTTTTTTATACTATCTCCCATCACATTCCCTCAAATATCATTTCACTATTCACTCTTATTATCATGATTTTGTTAAGTCCCTTCACATTAGGGCTACAAGTATGCTAAGCTCAAGTTATGGTTATGCATATACAATGAGAAGAAAAATAATATGCATGACACTATGCAATTATGCAAAATATCAGTATGTAATTCATGTCAAATAATGCATAACCTAGCCCCCAATGTCAAATACATCAATAAGAAAGGAAACAACCCTTACCCTTAGGGACATTGACAGTTGTCTTGTAACTTGACTCTACAACATCTTCTTTAAGCTCATTTACATGCTTTATCCTTGTTGTTCTACTTGGGTATCTTATATATCTCCTCACCCAACTCCATTCCCTTAGAAATTTCCTACTCACAGTTAACGATCTTATTGTGCCTCTCTTAACAGTGATCATCATTCTATCACATTCATTTTCCCATCATATCACAATCATGCATTTTAACATTTCTTAGAATATTCTTATCCTTACCATTAAGTTCCACTTTGCTAAAATCAAAGCTTTATTTACTCTATAGATACCTATACTTTCTAGTAAGGGTTCTCAATAAAGTTTAAGGATGATAGTGTGTTTATCTAACTCATTTGGCACATTCTTTAATTCAAAAAATATTTCTTGTTACTTAATCTACCATATAATATATGTCAAGGTGGCTTAGCCTCAAGGGGTTTGCCTAGTACACAGTTTATTCATCATCGAGCATATACTAGGTCTACTACCTTTCCCTACTTTACGAGGTCATCTAACATGCCTCAACTCTATTTATAATCATAGTTTGATGCTTTGCATCACTATGCCTCCCTATATCCCCTCGTTCTTAAACCTTCCTTCTAGGTATTCTTATATAACCTTACAATACTAATTAATATGTCCAGTAGCTTTCATTAAGACATCAATTGCCTTAATTTATGTCATTCTTCTTCAAAAAGAGGGTATTTTATATCCTACCCAGTGCTATCATAGATATATACCTATAAGAGGAAGAGGATTATACACAATCATCACATTAATATTTTTGTCTACCACTTTCCTCACGGAGAAGTACACTGACTTTTTCTCACTTTACTCATCACGGATAATAGACATCCATTTGTAGTAGTGTAGCAGTTGTCAATACCTCTGTCAAATCCTATGGCACTCATGAATTTCTCCACCTAGAATAGCCTAAACCTACTCTGATACCACCAAATGCAACACCCCCTATCTAATCCATCACCAGAATGGATAAGAGATGTCATTTCTCATATGTCACCCATCCTAGATATTGCTAAGGCCTATCTTCATTTAACTCTTATCGGGACTAGTGTTTATTTATACCTATTAACCTATTCAATTATTCTAATATATACATAATATTATACCAATCACACTTAAACCATCTTGGGTAGATCCATAAATATACAACTTATAGGCTTATACTTAAGCTTACCAAAGTTTATTCAAAATATTATAATGAATATCAAGTTACTTATGTCTTGAGCTACAACCACAACTATTACCCTATCATGTATATGTGTCACTAATGTGTTTACTTGTACACTTTATCAACAAAGATGCTAGTACCTTAGAAGCCTTCTACAACACTGCTGGCTACATCCACATTGCTCTAAGCACCTATGCATCAGAGTAACCAATATGCTGAGTAAAACTTAATGTTGAATTTAGTGAAATACGTATTATATCATACACGCACATACATCACATGTAGGCCATATTAATTAGAGTACATACTATTGTCCCATTATTACCTCAAGTTTATGTATCCCATGTATTTTTAGTAGATTCTTTAGATTTACTCACATTTATAATCGTTATCGGATGTATACATGTTAAGTCATCATACTAATATAGGTTGCGTTAGTTTAATTCTAATGTTTTAACCAATTTTTCCTTTTTCCATTAATATCTTATTTAATACTAGGGAGGACTTCAGAAGTTCCCCTTTAAGTGGTTGCCTTTATTCTTAATTACCCCTGTACACTTATATATGCTTTAGCAAGATTATACCTTTGTCAAACTGCTACAATCACATCATACTTATTTTTATGAGTCACATAATTATTGATATAATTAATAATATCATTCACATACAATTACTTTAATAATATCATTCTTTATCCACTATCGATTCCATTCACCACATAGTCATACTACGGTCAAGGTATTACATTACAAGTCATAGCCAAATTAATTATCCCAATTTCTGTTTATTTATGTCAGGTTACAATGGTATAACAACATCTTATATCTAGTTCATTTACAAGGCCTATACTCGAAAGACAACTCTTTAAACACCGAATTGTAGGATCCATATCGTACAATGGCCTACATTATGGACCTCAGTGTCTATACACACCATCCACATGATCATTTCATAAGAATCTCCCAAATCAGAGTGGCAAGGATCAGTTCTAGTAGACCTCTAGAGAATAGTAGGGATAACAGGGATCAGCTTTGTAAGACCTCCCAAATCCACAACAAGGTAGGTAAGTAGGGATTAGCCCATATAGATCTCCCAATACTCAGGTGTGTAAGGCTTTCCATCAGAACCTTGGTAGTTGCATCCACTATCTTATACCAATAGGCAATGGCTTAGGAGGACGAGAATCTTTAGTAGTTGCTAACTCACTAGTTGACTGGTTAACTTATCTAGTAAGTGGTTTGACTAACATGGGCCATAATTTCTCACGTCTTTATTCTTCATTTATCATCATTTTTCCCTTCAACATTGATTCATAAGTTACTCTGAATACTATCTAAATTAGGTTATCATATTCTTTATCCTTAAGAATTTATTAGAATGCCATCAACCATTTTATATCATACTTCACATTAATTACTCAATATCTTTTAGCTAGGTCTTTACCCAATTTACCATATTTCATATATGTCCTTCATGCATAATTAACAATGCTTTTAAAATAAAGTTCCATAATTCTTTAAAGGTCAATGCACACCTTCGTTTTATTAAATCATTTCCATTTGCTTTTACTCATCCCAATACACCATTAGCTTCTTTATTTCTAGGTTACATAGTTTATGGTTGACATAGTCCTCACAAGGAAGTTAGATTAGTCCCACTATTTCTAATACTTAATGCCCATTAATCATACAAACCACGTTCACAACTTAGTGTTAAGAATTCACACATACATATAATCATATTAATAATTCATTCTCTTTAACTATCATTGTAATTCACTCGTTATGCAAGCATTACCTATTCTTTTAAATTCATTTTCTTTACTAGACCTTCTTGAGTTACAAATTCACTTGTTATTTAATATTTCCTTATTCATGCCTAAAATTGATAATCATAGTATTACTGAGTCATACAAATATACATATCCTTATGTTCTTATCATTTACTCATTCTAAGTATATCTATAATTACTTAATCAATTAAATTCTTTACGTTCTTGTCATTTACTCATTCTAAGTATATCTATAATTACTTAATCAATTAAATTCTTTATCATTTAACCCTTGTTAAACCTATAAACATGCATCTATCATCATTTACCCTTAATACATAAATCCATTACCATTACCATTAACACACATATCAATCACTATTAAACATTTGGTCGAGACTTATTAGTGGCTATTCATTCATTTTTTGTCCTACTTTTCATCTCAATTAGGTCTATTACTATATTATTAGTTAATTTATACCAAGTATGTGATAACCACACAAGCACACATACACACCACCTACATTACCTCATATGCCCATCACTCTAATCCACAACTCCACATTGTTTTTCATTCTTTTCTCCTCACATTGCTACTTATTTCCATTATCTAATATCATTCCCCTATTTCTCATGTCTAAACACATACACATACTCACAAATTAATATTTCCATACATATGGATATTCACTTAAATTGTACAAACACATAACATACAATGCATCTTTCACTAAATTCACTTACAACGGATTCCAGAACATTTTGATGGCACTCTAGAATCCTCGATTTCCTCTTCCTCCATTAATTCTACTATTTCACTACAAACATAATAGGTTTTTAGGTTAGAAAAATTCTACAAAAATTTATACAACTCTAAATTGAAATCTATTTCCATATCTAACATCTACACCTCAAATGCCATAGAATAGAAATACTAAACCTTAGAAAATTCCACTTACCCATCAAAGTGGAATTATTCATCAAGTGTTCACTTCTCCTAAAATAACCATTTTCTTATATTTATCTCACTAGAATCTTAATCTAGGGAATGTGAAGGCATGATTTGCTACCTCAATTAGATGGAATGAGGTGTTTAAAGGGTTTAAAGTGAAGAAAATAAAAAAGGGCGAGGTATTGGTAATGGCATAATCTTTCGGAGGCTAAGGGAGGAATATGACTTCCTTTAATCCCATACATATGTATACATATACACCTATATATATTAATAAGGTAGATGTCCCCAATTATGCCATATGGTGATCGAACTGTCCTAATTAATCCTATGTATGATTTAACCTTTAAAATTGCAAAATAATTTTTTAAGACCTCTAAAATTACTTCTTTTAGTGCCAAAAATTCTCGATTAAAGGGCCTCTAAAATCTTGAGCCGAAACTCCAATGAGAACTAGGGCTATTATTCACTCGCATGATTAAGAAATTCTGAATAAATAACAAATGACTTTAGAAAATTAAAATTCCTTCACCAATAGACTCAATATAAATTTTTGACCTTTAGGGTACAAAATTTTTGAGTTCATCTGGGCACCTCCCGGAGCTATCCCAGCACAAACTTGACTAAGGCCACTATTCATTAGTTCTTAACCTAAAATGATTTATTAGTTCTGCTAAAAGTTTTAATTCTTTTGTTTTCATAATTTTTGGCTTGTCAAATTTTTATGATTGGTACGCCCTATTTTGGCCATCATATAGTGCCTTGGCTTCCTGAGAGACACTATTCATGCCTCAAAGATACTATTCATGAAATTGAGATTTATAGGCATTACATCATATATATATTATGAAAGTGATATCACCCCTAGTGTGCTAAAAAATGATAATAGTACCTTATGAATACATATGGTTGTTAAATATGGTAAAAATGATAATCTAAAAGTAAGTGGAATTATAAAATTTAAACAATATACGTGACTCATGTAATTGAAGTAAATTATAATAAACTGTGAGCAAGGCCCATATGAGTTAGACAGTACACTGGATAGGTTAACTAGTCACTTAGGGAATATAGCAACTGCTAGGACACTTTGGGGTCACTTTTTTGTGCTAGTTCATGAGAGCCAATACATATACATCCTGTCTTAGTACCTTGGTCCACTAGGGCCACCATTCCTTACATCTTATTATGATTTTCATATCATTATTTTTATTTAGGTGCAGTCACCAATAGGTCTGATAGAACCATTGCACATAATTTTATATAGGTGCAGCCACAAGGAGGTTTAATAAGATTACTACATAATTGATGATAACCCGTCATACTGGTGCAGCAGTCATTAAGTCTAAAATGTGGACAACTGCACACCTTTATCCCTTTAGTCCAGTTTGTGATATTCTATCTGTTGGATATGGGCTACCTAAATTAATAAGATAATAAAAGTATGAATATTAAAAAAGGGTAATTTATCAGTTAAACAAGAATTATTTTAATAAACAAACTTGTATATAGAATAAAAGTTATTTAACTCCATGTAAGTGAAGATTTATCATGAAATAAATAAAATAATTAATGAATGAAATAACTATGGTAATACAAGTTGATGATTCAGATACAACAAGTGTAAAAAGAATAAAAATAAAACTATAAAGTTAAATAAATAATAGATGTTCTTTATAGAGTGAGGTAATTAACATATGAATGAATACATTGTATTATGTCATTTCATCAAGCTATTCATATACAAGCTAAGATGAAATTTATATGTTTCAATTAAGAAGTTAATAAATATCAGTCATGGATAGTGTTAAATAAGTTAAAGGCTGGAATTTTAAAATACTTATCAATAAGAGAACAAGGGAAAAGATTTATATTGTTGATTGTAATAAAGGTTAACACTTAAACTATGTGGCTTATATTTATGCATGATAAATTTGCATCGAACATGTTCTTTGATATGCATCTTTTTGTATGACATATGAGTGTTATAATTGTACATATAATTATATTCATGATGCATGCTTGTGTTGTTACATGTTTTTATAGGTTTTATTGAATATACCACTGAGCATTATTGCTCAGCGTATTGGCTTTTGCTGGTGCATAGGTAGTAGATAGGAGTTAAGTAGTAGCCTCAAGCAAAGCAGCATAAGTTAATGAGTTTTATTTGGCATCACATGAAAGCATGTGAATAATGATAGTAGATTGGCACTCATGTATATGTGAAAATAGTAGGGCCAAGATTATATGATTACATATATGTGTTTATCATTAATAGTAGTAGTTTTAAATATTGATCAATAAAGATAACAAAGGTATAAGTAGTAAGATATTTAAGATCATGTAATGTCTTTCATTCGCATCCAGCAACTAGATATAAGAACTAGGAATATAGTAATGTGAAGTATTTGCTAAAATATAGGTGAAGAGTATATAAGTGTTTGAAATTTTTGCTAATGTTAACATCTCAGAAATCATTGCAATTCACAGACATTTTATTATTAGATAAGTAGAGGGTGACCAATAGACGAGTCAAGTTAAAATTGACTTGGATAACCCTAAACCTAAATATCTAAGAAATAATACCTAAATCGACCCTAAATATTTTAAAGTCCCAAATTGAATAACTAAAAATTTTCAAGTTAGGTTATTTGAGGCTTGAACTAACTTATTTTTTCATTTTAAGAAATCCATATTTGAAGTAGAGTAAGCTATTAATATATAAAGAAGAAAGGATGAACTGATCCTATTAACATACAAATAATTAGTGAATAAAGTAGAGAATAATTCAATTCGACATTAAGTTGAAAATGGAGAAGAAAATAAGTGAAAAGAAGGTAAGCTTAGCAACTTCATCTTGAACATGTTTAGAAAAATTGATCAAAGCCAATGAAAAATGAAAAGAGAGGTAATTCACATAAATAAAAGCTTTGAAGCAAGGATTGTGATAAGTCATATTTCATGGTGGAGTACTTTGGTAATCTCTATTACAAAAACATAATGTACTTTGCTTATCAAAGCATGTATACACTTTTTGTAGAATATATAGGTAGTAAAAATATAAGTGGATCATGTAAAAGGAG
>CANXYI011361055.1:0-10943 GCA_948208565.1 Hura crepitans | reverse complement strand
TAATATTTAACAAATTCGAGTAAGGCTAGGAAAACTTTCATAGCTAAATACCTTATTAACTACCATCCCTTAAAAAACCCATAAAAATATAAGTAAATTACATGACATAAGACATTCCACTAGATCATTATCAACCCATTGGACTATTCTTATATGAGGGTCGTCTAAAGAGTGAAAATGAGAAAATAGATAAGCCATATGCAAAATGAATCCTAATACAAATTTAGCTTGGCAATGAACATGATAGTAAAATAGAAAACAAGGCCATGAAAGGATAAAATCAAAGAATTACAATCAACATTATCATATTCCGCATGGATGCTAAAGATTCCCAAATTATTTGCAAACTTAGCTCTATCATAAATGATCTTTAATCTAACTCGGTGAGTAGGGCTTTTGCAAGTTTTGAAAACAAACCTTCCAAGGAAAACTTTATTATATTCCTTAAACAAATCTTTTACTTACTATAAAGCTTGAATCTATATTACAGGAGGCATCAATATTTTAGCTTGAAGATAAAAGAAGTCAAGCAGCTCTATAAAATAACCTTTTTATTTTGTACTTGATTAAGAGAATTCACTTTAAGGCTTCTAATAGTGAAAAAAAATCATTTATAGTTTATGAATTACATTATTGAATAAAGAAATATTATCAAGATAAATATTAAAAATTAAAAAACAAAAATCAACATTAAAAAACTAAATAAGCCTCTTGATACCATACGAATAATTATTATAACCCCTAAAAAAGTAAAAGAAAGGTAAATATCATATCTCCATTCCATGTCTATTTTATTTAGTACTCTAGTGTAAGAAGGAATCTTAATCTTATTACAACTCAAACTGCTTAGCCTATAAAAAGGTAATTCTAGTTTATGTTTTATTTTACAATCATTCATGGTCTTCTTACTAACTTAAGCATCATAATGGATTTATTAGAAATCCTATTGAATTTTTTTTTATCTTTGTAGGTGTAATCTTAAGTAGAGTTTTTGGAGAAAATTACCAATTAGAGTGGTAAGAGTGGATGCATTGGAGAAAATTACCAATTTGGGAAAATATGGATTTAACCAATAATTCATAAAGAAATCATTATTATGCCTTAGCAACACCTATTTGGGGTCAGATAATGGAAAAGCTTCGAATACAACACCTATTGATTTTAATATGGCTCTTGTTAGAGCTATAAATAACATAACTTCTATGACATAATAATTATAGTCCAGAATAAATAATTTAGTAGTAAAAGCTTAATAAAAAGGATGTTATTAGATGCAATCTTAACTATTTGCATTGGTAAATGCTCCTTGGATAATTAAAGGAAGAAGAAACCATCAGTTCATAATGAATGGCACAAGACAAGAGCCGTAGAAATGATTGACTTGAATAAGAAGAAATAAAGCTAGGCAAGGAAGAATGTATAGCTGAAAAGTTATAGTCAAGAAAAGAAAAGTCAAAAGAAACAACATCGAAGGATAAGGGGGATGAGTTAAATCTCATTGGCTCACTGTTGGCTCAGATTCTTATCCATGAACTGATGCCACAAAAATTTTGATTGCCATAGTTTGATAAGTATAATAGCACCACTAATCCTAAATATCATGTAGCTAGTTTCAGAAAAAAGCATTTTTCTTCAGTCTTGAAAGGACTTGGTGTTGTGCAAGGTGTTCCTAATGACTTTAAAAGGACTACCTAATGACTATTTTAATAATTTACCATTCAAATTGATATCATCTTTAGAGCAGCTAAAAATATTATTTGTTAATTGAGTTTACTACTCAATACTAGACAAAAAGAGTATAATAGATTTAGAGGAAGTAGTGAAATAAGAGGGAGTGTAATGCCTCACATATATAGCCTACAATTAAATAATAATATAATTAATTTATGTGTCCATACATTCATGAAAAGTAATAAAATATATTTTTACATAATAACTATTTTCATAATAATAATTAAAATTTGAAATTTGAGCACTTGAGGCTATAATTGCATAAAAAGTAACTTTTATGAGGATTGTAAGTGAAATTCATTTATAGACTAATGTGGACTATTGTATAGATTTTAAGTGGTAAATCAGAGCCATTGGTTTCATATGGTATAAATAGTCTAATTTTGTCAATAGTTAATGAAAAAAGAAATTGTTCATCATTTCTTTCTATCTATGAATTCAAGTAACTTACAAAGAATAATTTTAAATAATTTTTGCAAGGCAAACTAATTGAAACTAAGAATTTAACTATGCTTTTACTGAATTTTTACATCTAAGTGTGTTCATATGTGTGCGCATCATGTTTGTGCCTTAGTTATGGTGAAAAAGAAGAAGTTAAAGAGGAAGTAAATAAGAGAAAGGCTAGAAAGGGCATTGTTAAAGGGTAGAGCAAGTTTAGAATGATTAGCACTTCATTAGAATAGTATGTGCATGATCAATTTTGATTTTACCTTTTATTTTGGGTGTAATTTATTCAAGTTAGGTTTTCGCCATTTTTATTTGATTTTAGATGAAATTTATGATATTAGTTTTCAATTAATTGTGATGAATGGCTGGGAAATTATTAGAATGCATGCATAATACATTAGAATTGATTGAAACATGTTTTGGCATTATTTGGAATGAATTTGGATTAGATTTCTACTATGTTTTGACAAAAGACCATGATAGAATTCTATAAAAAGAAAACTAAGCCTTATGGCAATAACACTATGGTCTCATGGCTACAAGCCTTTTGAAATGCATGAGTAGTGAGGTCCATTTGAGGGGCCTCATGGCCATGACCATATTAGGGTACATGGCTATGACCCCCTTTAGACAACTTAAGATTTTGAGATTTTTCTTCTAAATTCTTACATTTTTGAAAACCATTTTAAGCTCTTTTATTCTATCAAACAAAAGTTGATTTTTGAGACATGAAATACATGATTGTTCAACTTAAATGGGATATGTTTATGAGTATGTGATAAGCATAAGTTATGTGATGAGACTCTTATACTTAAAGTTTGTGATATGATTTAATTATATGAGAATTGAAATAATGTGATATGTAGAGAAGTGTGTTCTAAATGTATGGTAAGAGATAAACATATAAAAACTAAAATTAAGAATAATTGGTATAGTATTTTGAACTTAATAAACTATGCCCATGTATAGCTAGGCTATTATTAGCATTGGAATATATTGGTATGTTGATAAGGGATTTGTGTAGCAGTACTATGACTTTTATGAGATATTATGAGTACAATTGCGTAAACCTTGTTGGGTATGATACATTATTTATATGCTCTTTAGAGTAATTATAATATATGGATACAACTATGTAAGCTTCTCTTAGGTATCATACATATATTATGAGCTCATTTCTTATGTGATATTGTAGGTATGGATGCGTAAGTCCTTTTTAGGCACCGTACGTATGTGTGATTATTTATTGTCTAGTCTACCTTAATCAAGGTATAAATTAGGCTAATATAACTAAATTTAATTGAGTTTATCATTTGTTATAAAAAATGAAATAAATATAAACATATGTGTAAGATCCAAAATAAGTTATTGAATTTAAAGCTTTACATTTCACTTTTATAGAACATAAAAAAGGAGATCATTATTGCTTTTGTACATATATTTTGAGATTAGGTACATGATAAGTATAACATTTGGTGAATGAGTTACTATGTATAAGTTATAATTATGAATGTGAATTATGAACATGTAGTGTATGTGGTGCATAAAGCACATGATATGGCACAACTCTTTCTTGTGACTCCAATCAATAATAGGAGGGCATCACATTTTTTGGTATTAGGGCCAAATTTAGATGGCTCTAGGTTTTAGGCAGTTGGTAGAGGCTACACTAGATATTAGGTCATATGTCCACCATGTGTATGTGTGTGAATGTATATGTGTGATTGAGGTGTTCATGTTATTGCATTTCCTATGATAAGTTGTAGTCACTCATGTAAGTGCTCTTTGGTAATTTTTAGATGTGATATCTAGTGATTTGAGAAGAGAATCAGGGAAAAAGTTGAGAGTCAACCCTAGTGAGCTGAGATAACTCAAAGGGTCCTATAACCTCTAGCCTTATGCCTATGGGACCTTAAGTTCTAACCACCTAGTAATACTCCCCACCTTAATTGAGATATTGAGGTAAGCCATTTGAGTGGTACCTTAACCACTATCTCTACCACTTTAACCACAACTAGCCCTTTATATTATGGGGAGGCTTTAAAAGTTTAATATAGAGGAGTTCTATAGACTTAAGACTAATGATTCAACTACTACAGAGTATTGGATAGATAAAACTATGAGAGTGTTTGAGTAGATAGAGTGCATAGAAGAGTGCTAAATCTATTTTTTAGAAGGAAGCATATAATTGGTGGTTGATCTTGATAAGAGGAAAACTAGCTAAGATTATCACTTAGGTATTCTTCCAAATGGAATTCAAGGAAACATATATTAGGGAGACCTACAGGGAGGCTAGGTGTAAGGAATTTCTTTAGTTGAGGTAGAGGTAGATGTTAGTGTCTGAGTATAAGAAAGAGTTTTAGAGTTTACTATATTATGCTAAGAATATGTATATGACTGAGGCTGCTAAATGCAAAAAGTTCAAGGCTAGGCTCAAATATAAGATCAAAGTTGATGTGGTAGGCTTTCAGATTAAAGAATTTTTAAAGTTTATTTTTGTAGTTCTTGAGATTGAAGATACCAATGAGATGTGCCAAAAGTAGAGGAATGAGGACTAGAATAAAAGGTCTCAAGGTCAGAACAATGCTTCTTTGCTATAAAAAAATGTAAAAAGGATTCGCTACAAAGAGTAAGACTTAGTGATCGAGATAACGGTTTATTCAAATAGCTTCCTCTAGGTATAATTTAGTTGGGATATGAGATTATGGGGTTACATTTGTGGCTAACACCTTAAGTTCTATTATTAAAGGTATGCCTACATAACTTTATGAGCACTGTGGTAGGTAGCATAGTGTGGTGTCTTGGCAAAAGACTGATAGGTGTATCAAGTGTTGAGTGAAAAATCAGACTTAGGGATTGACCTAAGAGGATTAAAGAGGAAAAATAATAGACACAAGATACAAAAGCCACTGCACCAATAAGCGAAAGGCCTAAGAGATAAGAGACCACTAGAGCACCATAGAGAGCCATTTTTAGGACTGTGTAGAGGCTAAAGGCTTGAGCACTAACATACCAGTATGCTATATAAGCCCACGAGGATGAGGATGCACTTAATATAATCATTAATACATTTTCTCTCTTTGATACCTTTATGCATGCATTGATAGATCTAGGATCAATGCATTCATACATTTGCACTAATTTGACATATAAGTTGAATCTAGAACTTAAACACCTTAAGCATGATATACAATTAAACAATCTTTTAGGGTATAATGTGATTGTGAATAGAGTATGTAAGGATTATCCTTATAGATATCAAGAGTGTGAGCTTATTGCTAATATGAAAGAGATTCCTTTTAATGAGTTTGATGTAATTCTAGGTGTAGATTAGTTGTATAAACATTAGGTTGTGGTAAATTTTAGGCTTAAAAGGATCACCTTAGGACTTTTAATAGTAAGGATATGGCTATTATGGGTAAAAGGTTAGATTTCTTATTTAATGTGATTTCTATTATAGTAGCTAGGAAGTTAGTAAGAAAAGAGTGTTAAGCATACTTGGCATATGTGAGGGATATTAGTAAAGTGGAACATTGTATTGAGGATATACCAATTATATGAGTTCTTATCATGTAATACCACTTAAGAAATAATTGTAGTTTGCCCTTGATGCTTTGCCTAATGCTACACCTGTGTGTATTACCCAATATAGAATGACACTTATAGAACTTAAAGAGTTAAAGATTTAGTTGTAAGAACTCTTAGATAAAGGTTTCATACACCTTAGTGTGTCTCCATGAAGTGCATTAGCTCTATTTGTGAAGAAGAAAGATGGGACTATGTAATTGTGCATTGATTATAGATAATTAAATAAGTTGATTGTGAAGAATAAGTATCTGCTCCTTAGAATAGATGATTTGTTTGACAAGTTGAATGAAGCAATAGTATTTTTTAAGCTTGATATAAGGCTTGGGTACTACTAGTTAAAGATGAAAGATACAGATGTGTATAAAACATCCTTTAGGATGAGATATTGGTGCTATGAGTTTCTAGTGATCCCTTTTAGATTAACTAATACACTTGCTACATTCATAAACCTTATAAATTGTGTTTTTATCTATATCTAAACTGATTTATAGTGTTGTTCAATAATGATATATTGGTGTACTCTAAGAATAAGGAAGAGCATGATGAACATTTGAGGTTAGTGTTACAAAAGTTGAGGGAGAAATAGCTGTATACCAAATTTAGTAAGTGTTATTTTTTGCTCGATAAGGTAGCTTTTCTTGGTCATGTGATATTAGCTGATAGGGTGAGAGTAAACCTTAAAATAGTTTAAGTTGTGTCGAATTGGAAGCCACCCTAGAATGCCATTGAAGTAAGAAGTTTCTTAGGTTTGGTAAGATATTAAAGGCACTTTGTGAAGTGCTTTTCCCTTATAGCATCTCCTTTGACCAAGTTGTTACAAAAGAATGCTATGTTTGAGTGGAGTGATAAATGTCAAGTGAGTTTTGAGAAGCTGAAATAGATATTATCATAGTCTAGGAAAGAATATGTGATTTATAGTGATGCAACTCATAATGGTCATAGGTGTGTGTTAATGCAAGAAGGTAAAGTAATAGCTTATGCTTCTAGACAACTTAAGTCACCTGAGAAGAACTATCCTACCCATGGCCTTGGGTTAGCAGCAATTATGTTTGAATTGAAAATCTGGAGACACTACCTTTTACAGTGAGAGGTGTTTTAAATATATAGATCATAAGAGCCTTAAGTATTTGCCAACTCAAAAAGAACTCAACTTAAGGTAGAGGTAATGGATGGAGCTTTTAAGGATTATAAATGTGTAATTAACTACCATCCTAGTGATGTTAATATTGTAGCGAATACCTTAAGCCAAAAATCTTTGGCATATATAACTTTAATGAGATTTGAGTTTTCATTTATTTATATGTGCCTTAAAATGTTCCAATGATATTGTATGCTATTATGTTCCGTTTGTGTGTAACTTTGAAGGTAATAAATGTCTAAATAAGGGTTGTTCATAATGGGGCACTTATAGCTAATATAAGAGTGAAGCATAAATTGTTCAAACAAGTGAGAGAAGTTCAAGAGAAAAATAAAAAGCTATAATCCAAGAGGGGAAGCAGATAGAGTATAAGTTGAAGGAATGATAATTATACCATCAGAATAGATTGTGTGTTCTTGATAATGTTGAGTTAAGGAGGATAATTTTAGATAAGGCTTATAGCAATTCATATGCAATGCATCCCAAAAGCACTAAGATGTATTAAAGCCCAAAAGCACACTTTTTATGGTTGGGTATAAAGAAGGACATAATGGAATATATGACTAAGTGTTTGAAATGTTAGCAAGTTAAAGCTAAACACCAAGTTCCTTTAGGTTTACTATAACCTTTGCGAATACCTGAATGGAAATGGGACATGATTGTCATAGATTTTATGAGTGGCCTTCTATTAACTTAGAAAAGCCATGATGTCATATGGGTTATAATCAACAAACTGACTAAGTCGACTCATTTTTGACCTGTAAGGAATCACTACTCTTTAAAGTGGTTAGCTAAGATGTATATGCAAGAGATAGTCAAGTTGCATAGAGTGCCTACCTCAATTGTGTCTTATTAGGATCTAAGATTTATCTCAAGGTTTTATAAAAAGTTGCATGAGGCTTTAGGCATAAAGCTGAGCTTCAATATAGCTTTCCATCAATAGAGAGATAACCACTCAAAAATGGGTTATTCAGGTAATATCTATAACCCTAAGTGTTTATTACCTTAGTTATGTGATATGATATGATATGAAATGCTATATTCAAGTACTTAAGGACAATTTAAGGAGTTATGTTATTAAGTTCAAGGGTAGTGGAGATAGATACTTGCCACTTATGGAGTTTACGTATAAGAATAGCTATCAAGTAATCATTAAAATGGCTCCTTATAAGGCCCTTTATGATAAAAAGTGTAGGACTTTTTATGTTGGACAAAGTTGAGTGAAGATAAGGTATTTACATTGGATTTTATCTAACAAATAAAAGAAAAGATGAAAGTGATTAAGGATAATTTGAAGATTACCTAAGATATACAAAAGTCATATACAGACTTAGAGAGAAAAGACATTAAGCTTGAGGTTAGGGATAAGGTGTTCTTAAAAGTGTCAACTTGGTAGAAAGTTCTTCAATTTGGTAGAAAAAAAAAGCTTAGTCCTTAGTTTATTGATCCATACAAAGTCATTGAGTGTGTAGATCTAGTTTCCTACAAACTAGCTTTGCATTTATAATTGGATTAGATACATAACCTATTTCACATGTCGATGTTGAAGTAGTATCGATCAAATCTATCTTATATGTTTTCAATTGACATTATGGAGTTGCAACTGGATTTGACTTATGAAGAAAAACTTGTCAAGATCTTAACCAGTGAGATGAAAGAGTTGAGGAATAAATGAATTTAGTAGGTAAAGGTATTTTAGAGGAATCACAATATAGAAGAAGCCACTTGGGAATGAGGAGACACTATTAGATGTCAATACCCTTACATGTTCAATCCATGTAATTTTGAGTATGATATTACATAAGAGGGGAAGGTTGTAACACCCCACATGTGTGCATGCATGTATAAAAAATAATAAAAATATATATTTGGATTTAAAATAAATAAATGTTTTTATGAAAATAAATTTTTGAATTTTGGGTATTTGAGGCTATAATTGCATAAAAGTTATTCTTGGGACAACTATAAGCAAAAGTTGGTTATATATCCATGTGGACTGTTAGATTAATTTTAAGTGGTAAATTTGAGACATGGGTTTTGTAGGGTATAAATAGCCCAATTTGTCTATAGTTAATGAAAAAAGAAAATGTTAATCATTTATTTTTATCTGTACATTCAATGAACATACAAAAGAAAATTTTTTGACAATTCTTGCAAGGTAAACTTATTAAAATTAAGAATTTAATTATGCATTTACTAAATTTCTACATCCAAGTGTGTTTATATGTGTGTATGTTCTTTATGCCTTCATTATGGTCAAGAAAAAGAGGGAGAAAAGGAATCAAGAAAGAGGAAGACTAAAAGGAAGACCATTGTTAAAGCTTAGAGCAAGTTTAGAATGATTAGCACTTCACTTGAATAATATGTGCATAATCGATTTTAGTTTTCCTTTTTGTTCTGCATGTAATTTGTGCTAGATAGGTTTTTGCTATTTTTGTTTGATTTTGGATGAAATTGATGATATTAGTGTGCACTTGATTGTGATAAATGGCTAGGAATATAATAAAATGGATGTATAATGATTTAGAATTCACTAAAACATGTTTTGCAATGATTTAGAGTGAATTTAGGTGATATTTTTGCGATGTTTCGATGAAAACAGTGATAAAATTTTGCAAAAAATTATACCTCAGGCTATAAACCTTTAGGTCTCATAGTCGTGAGCCCATCGACATGTATAAGTAGTTAGGTCCACTTGAGGGGCCTCATGGCTATGACCTCATAGGGGTACATAACCATGACATCCTTCAAATAGCCTAAGATCTTAAGATTTTTCTTTTAAATTCCAATTTTTTAAAACTATTTTAATCTCTTTATTCCATCAACTTTTATGATTTTTTAAGCTAGAAATGCATGATTGTTCAACTTGAATGAGACATGTTTATAAGTATGTGAAATGCATAAGTTATGTGATGAGACAACTATACCTAATATTTGTGATATGAGTTAATTACATAAGGTTAAGCATAATGTGATATGATAAGAAATATGTTTTAAATTTGTGGTAAGAGATAAACAAATGAGAATTAAAGTTAAGAATAATTGGTATGGTACTTTGAACTTAATAAACTATACCTATATATGGCGAAGGTATTGTTAGCATTGGGTAAATTGGCATGTTGATAGGGGATTTGTGTAGCAGCACTTTAACTTTTATGAGATAATATGAATACAGCCACATAAACCCACCTAGGCACTGTACATCATGTGTGTACCTTTCGAAGCAATTGTGATATGTGGATATGACCTCATAAGCCTTACTTGGGCATTGTACATATATTATGATCTCATTTCTTATGTGATAGTATAGGTACAGACATGTAAGCCCCGTTTAGGCATCATATATATGTGTGTTTACTCGTTAACTAGTTTACCTTAGTAATTGAGTTTATCATATGTTATCTAAAATGAGATAAAGATGAACATATGTATGAGATTTAAAATGAGTAACTGAATGTGCTTCTATAATAAGGAAAGTGATTAATAAAAGAACAAATTGTAATGCATGTATGATTGCTATGTTATAACATGAACATGTGCATGTATGAACTATAAATGAGACTGAACATGGTGGTAAGTTCAAGTAAGAGCATGCATGACTATGAGTTTTATTTTTGATTTAATAATGTTTACTAAGACTTATATGTGTATGATGTAATGGTGATGAGGTAAACCAAAGTTGTTTATGCACCACTAAGTGTTTCACTTAGCGAGTTGGTTTTCTAGGCATAGGTTATAGGTGAACACCGATAGATGAGGCATTACATGTAGCATTCTTGTAACTATTCTCAAAGCATTCATTTCATATGTTTAGTTTATAATGTTCTTGTTCTTTGAAAGTCTTTTTGTACTTTGGATTTTATTTCATATTTCTTTTGCAAACTTCGACAAAAGTTTATTAAATTCTTAGTTGTAATTATTTTGGAACTGTGGTTTTAATTTAAAGCTTCACTTTTCACTTTTATAGAACATAAAAATAGAGTTCATTATTACTTATATATATATATATAGTTTTGAAATGATAACAAATATTGAGTAT
>CANXYI011361015.1:0-13402 GCA_948208565.1 Hura crepitans | reverse complement strand
AAATGGTTTATGTTTAGGGTTTGGGAAATCAAGTGAGATAAATCAACCAAACCAAGCTCATAGTGGTGGAGAAAGAGGTGTAAACACACTCTAGGTATGTGGAATAACTGAAATATATTATGCCTATCTTGTGTATTGAATTTTATGTAAGTGCCATTGTATGGAAATATGACATCTTAGGTGTATGTATGTTAATTAGGTAGATTGGCATTATAAACATGTATTCGGTATTAAAATAATGAGATTTGTGGGTTAAATTGGAATGAATTTAATGTGTAGGTGTATGTCCATGTAATGGCCGAATGGTATGTGATAATGTGTGTGCGGTGTATGTTCATGTGATTAGCATATTGGGTGTGAAAATGAAGTGTACATTAGAGGTAGAAATTGCAAGAAAAAGGATAAAAAAAATAGCATGTCATGCGACCTAAAATGGTGACCTAATTGGATGTGAAAATGTGGTTAGGAAGTTGGTGAAATAACATACTTTATAATATGGATGTGAGGTAGGAATAATGGTGTAAACAAACCTTGGAAATGGGACTTGAATGGTATAAGTAATAAAGGGTACAAAATGAGGAAATGACCAAATAAATAGTGTTAGTTGCTAAAACTGACCAAATGAATAGTGAAATTTGTGACAATGGCAAAACTGCAATTAGTTGTGCAGTTTAGGTATACAAATGTAACCTAAAGACAAAATAAGAATAGATACAGTCTAAAATAGTTAATAGCCCATAAGTTAGACACCCACTGGATGGGTTGACCGGTCAACTAGGGGATAAAATAGCTGCTAGGTAGTCAGGCTTCCTATGGCCCACTGCCCTTTATTGGTTATGGCGAGTGCAGCTGCCGAGGTTCTGTGGTGAACCACTGCACTATGGATGATTGATATGGATATTGGGAGTGGTCTATGGACGGGTCCTTGAGTATCCACTCTTTATGTATTGATTGCTATGATTTACAGATATTGGGAGTGGTCTACGGATGGATCCTTGATTATCGGGTGAGGTAGGTGCAGCTACCTAGGCCCTAAAAATGGGCCACTGCACAGGACACATCCTGCTGTCTAGTGTCTTAAAGCGTAGTCTATTTAGTATGGGCTTATGCAGTAATGAACTGGTCTGAGATAATTAATAAGTAAACTAAATTAAATAAATGAATGAACTTAGGGTTGTTGGGACTACCTGCTGCGTGTGGAACATGACATGTTGTATGCTTGCATGCGATGACATAATATGTTTGAATTATTCTGCCATTGAGTGTTATACTCAGCGTGCCGGTGTTTCGAAGCACAGGCTATAGATAGAGCTCGAATCAGCATTAGACATCACCACCAGTGTAGCTACTTAGAGCCCTTGGTACTTTTGTTTTCCTTTTTTAGTTATGTAAATAGGAATGCACTCATGTGTATAAATAGTGTGGGTATTATGGGATATAAGTACAACTGAAATTGATAAACTAAATGTATGCATGTTTATTTATGTTAATGAATGTCTATTTTTTCATACCTGTGTGTTGACGGGTCTCTAACCTTGTGAGTTATGAAATGGATATGATATTGTGTTACTGGCTATGTTCTAGAGGACCAAAGTGTCCAGAAGGAGGAATATGGTTGAAAGTTGAGTTAGAAGTGTTTTCTTTATAGGATAATTTGGGGTTAGTTATAGGGCAGCCATTATGCTGCCCGATTTTTCATAAATGTCTGATAGTGCCTGATAGTGGTTTTAACGAACCAAAATAGATAGTAATTAGGGAATAACTAATTAGAATGGGCTTAAGGCTAGGTTTAGTCAAACCTAGTCAAAGTTGGGTAAAAGTTAAATGAAAGGCCCCTGGGGAAGTCCTAGGATGGGTAACCTTAGTGGGAAGTAGCACACCTTACCTGTTTCAGGTAGAAACGGGTAGAAGGTGTTATATTTAGTGGTATCAGAGCAAGTTTCGACGTTCCTAGGCATCTTATACATAAGTGCATAAGTCTAGGGTTTCTTATCGAGTTAAGCTACACTGTCTGATATTAATTGCTAATTTTTGTTACAGTTAAATTGCGATGAGTGAAAGAACCCCACTAGAGAGAGGAGAAGAGGTGGCAAGCTATGCACCCACTACTATACATAGACTTGAAGGGAGTGCAGCTACCCCAGATCCTAGCGATGCTGTGCAGAGATAGTCGCCACCTCAGCCTCAGCCACAGCCTGTTCCTGGAACATAGGCTTCCCTAGCATTGTTGTAGCAGATAGTTGACTTGCTGAGACAAACTACAACACTAACCTCGGCACCAGCTCCAATGCCTATGGTAGTCACTCCTCCACCTCCACCAGCCCCTATAGCTCCATAGAAGACTTATCTAGAGAGAGTCAAGAAATTAAGAGCAGTAGACTTTCTAAGATCCCATGAGAATGATGCAGCCAAGGTGGAGTATTTGCTTGAGAGGACAACAAGGATTTTAGACGAGTTAGATTGTCCTGAGGTAGAGTATCTGAGGTGTGCCACATCATTGCTGCAAGAGGAGGCATACCATTAGTGGGATAGGTTGAAGAGGAGAAGAACAACAGGTGAACTGACCTGGGAATTCTTTCAAAAAGAGTTTAAGGAAAGATATATTCTGGACTCCTACATTGATAAAAAGAGGCAAGAGTTCTTTGACCTAAAATAAGGCAGGAGGTCGATATCAGAATATGAGAAGGATTTTAACTGCCTGAGTCGATATACAGCTAAGTTTCTCCTGAAAGATGAGGAAAAGTGTAAGAGGTTCAAGAAGGGCCTCAACGTGGAGATTCAAATGTAGATTACCACTTCCAAGATCAAGGATTTTTCAGAACTAGTTGCTGTAGCCTACAACATGAAGGAGATGGTTTAGGAGAAGATGGAGTTATTTAAGAGAAAGAGGCCTTTCACAGTAGGCCAAACGAGCTTGGCTCCAGGTAAGAGCAAGAAGCCAAGAGACATGCAATAGAGTTAGCAGTCTCAGAGGCAGCAAGGCCAGCAGTCACAATCACAGAGGCAGGCCCTATCATAGAGAACCGACTAGGGGTATTTTTCTAGACCTCGACTGCCTCCATCATAGCAAGCATCTAATGCCCTTGTATCCACAGCCAGGAGTGCACCCTCGGTGTGTGAGTTTTGCTAGAAGCAGCATCAAGGTTAGTGTTGGTCGAGGAGAGGAGCATGTTTTATTTGTAGGGTAAGAGATCATTGGCAGAGAGAGTGTAGACACAAGCTTCTGTGGCAACAATAACTGGCAAACTTGCGAGGCCACCGAGATAGGAGTAGGCTACCACCAGCCAGAGAGGTAGACCAAAAGTCAGAGCTTTAGCACAACAATATGCTATCTGTGCTGGGGAGGAGGCAGAGGCTCTGGACATCATAGCTGGTACTTTCTTTCTTCTTGATGCTTCAGTACTAGCTTTGATAAATCTAGGATCCACACACTCTTATATATGCACTATACAAGCTAGGGATAGAGATTTAGAACCAAAGCACATTGATTTAGATATATAAGTGAGCAACCATATCAGTCAGAGCATGATAGTGAACACTATATATAGGCACTATCCTCTGATGATTCAGCGTCAGATATTTCCAGCCAACTTGATTGAGCTACCCTTCCATGAGTTTGATGTGATATTGGGCATGGATTAGTTGTCCGAGCAAAAGGCAGTGATTGACTATGAGAAGAAGAGGTTGAGTCTTCAGACCCTAGACGGGTAAGAGGTGATGGTTATGGGTGACAGAGACTCCCTATAAAATGTGATCTCTGCCATGACAGCCAGAAGACTCATTCAAAAGTGATGTGAAGCTTTTTTAGCTGCAGTGGTGGACACTACTGTCTAGGCCCCTAGCTTCGATTAGATACCAGTTGTATCTAAGTTTCTCGATGTGTTCCCTAATGAATTGCCAGGATTACCACCACATCGGGAGTTGGATTTTGAGATTGAGATGTATCCGGGTGTGAATCCAATCTCAATCACTCTTTATAGAATGGCACCAGCATAATTAAAAAAGTTAAAGGTGCAATTGCAAGAATTGTTAGATAAAGGCTTTCATTAGGCCTAGTGTATCTCCATGGGGAGCCCTAGTGTTATTTGTGAAGAAGAAGTATGGATCATTGTGGTTATGCATCGATTATAGGCAATTGAACCTGGTGACAGTCAAGAATAAGTACCCATTGCCTAGAATTGATGATCTCTTTGACCAGCTCCATGGTGCAAGTGTCTTTTCCAAGATAGATTTGAGATTAGGGTACCACTAGTTATGGATCAAGGAGAGTGATATCCTTAAGATAGCCTTCAGAACAAGATACGGGCATTATGAGTTCTTAGTGATGCCATTTGGCTCACTAATGCCCCCACAACATTCATGGATCTGGTGAATAGGGTGTTCAAGCCATACCTGGATCAATTTGTAGTGGTGTTTATTGATGATCTTCTAGTGTATTCAAGAACCCGGGAGGAATATGAATAACACCTCCGAATTATGTTACAGACATTGTGAGAGAAGCAATTATACACTAAGTTGAGTAAGTGTGAATTCTAGTTCGAAGAAGTGGCATTCTTGGGTCACATTGCCTCAGCTGAAGGTATCAGAGTGGACCTCAGTAAGGTGATAGCAATGTTGGAATGGAATCCTCCTAGAAATGTAACTAAGATTCAAAGTTTCCTAGGATTGGTAGGTTATTATTGAAGATTTGTGAAAGGGCTCTCAATGATTGCTGCTCCACTGACAAGGTTGATTAAAAAGGATGTAAAGTTCAAGTGGGATGATAAGTATCAAGCTAGTTTTGACATGTTGAAGAGGATGCTAATAGAAGCTGTTATCCTGACACAACCAGAATAGGGTAAGGAGTTTGTGATCTATAGTGATGCATCACACAACGGACTTGGGTGTGTGTTGAAAGGGAAAAGTGATTGCATATGCTTCTCAATAGCTAAAGCCACATGAAAGTAATTATCCCACGCATGATTTAGAATTGGCAGCCATAGATTTTTCACTGAAAGTGTAGAGGCATTATCTGTATAGAGAGAGGTGCTATATCTACACCAATCATAAGAGTATAAAGTACTTGCTGACCTAAAAGGAGTTAAATTTGAGCCAACAAAGGTAGATGGATGATCAAGGATTATGATTGCTTGATCAACTATCATCTAGGTAAGCTGAATGTGGTTTCAGATACACTAAGTTGAAAGATAATAGCTATACTAAGATCAATGCATGCTAGAATAGAGTACACACCAGAAGATGCAGTGTTAGCTGAGTTACAAGTCAAGGCGGACTTTAGGCAACAAGTGAAAGAAGCACAAATGAAAGATGCTCATTTGATGCAAATCATGGATAAAGTCAAAGAGGGAGGTAGTAGGTTTTGAATTGGTAGAGGATAGAAGCCTATATTATCAAAATAGGCTTTGTGTGCTTGATGTCGAGGAGTTAATGTTATAGATACTAAGAAAAGCTCATGAGGCTCTATACTCGATGCACCCAAGAAGTACGAAGATACACCTTAGGTTGAAGCCTCATTATTGGTGCTTAGGATGAAATGTGAAGTAGCTGAGTATATGGCATGATGTCTGACATGTCAGCAGGTGAAAACAGAGCACCAGGTTCCTTCTGGATTGCTACACCTGATTGTAATTCTAGAATGGAAATGGGAGAAGATCACTATAGATTTTGTTATAGGATTGCCGAGGACAAGGAACAGATGTGATGGCATATAGGTGATCATAGACAGGCTGACAAAGATAGCTCACTTCATACCTATGAGGATGGATTACTCATTAGAGAAACTGGCTAAGCTATACATTGATGAGATTGTAAGGTTGCATAGGGTGCCTACAGTGATTATATCAGATTGGGACCCGAGATTCACATCCAGATTTTGGAAGAAGTTACAGGAAGCCTTGGGTACTTGATTGACCTATAGTACAGCATTCCACCCTCAGATAGATGGCCAATCAAAGAGAGTAATACAGGTGTTGGAAGATATGTTGAGAAGCTATGCCATTGAGTTCAAAGGCAATTGGAACTAGTATTTGGCACTAACAGAGTTTGCATACAACAACAATTACCAGGCTAGCTTAGGTATGGCACTATATGAAGCATTATATGGTTGCCGATGCAAGACTCCACTCTGTTGGAGTGAAGTGGGAGAGAGCATAATTGTGGGATTGGATTTAGTATGAGATACGGAGGAAAAAGTCAAAGTGATAAGGGAAAGATTAAAAGTGGCATCAGATAGGTAGAAGTCATATGCTGACTTGAAAAGGAGGGATATTAAGTATGAAGTTAGGGATCGAGTGTTCTTAAAGCTATTGCCACGGAAGAAGATGTTACGGTTTGGTAAGAAGGGCAAGCTTAGCCCCATATTCATCAGGCCATATGAAATTACTGAGAGAGTGGGCCCGTTGGCACATAGACTTGCCTTACCACCCGAGTTGTAGCAGATACATGATGTCTTTCATGTATCTATGTTGAGGTAGTACCGTTCAAATTTGGCCTATGTGATAGCTGTTAAGGAAATACAGGTATAGCCAGATCCGATGTATGAGGAAAAATCGATGCAGATCCTAGCTATAGAGGTGAAGCAGCTAAGGAACAAGAAGATTCTATTATTAAAGGTGCTTTGGAGACACCATAATTTGACCGAGGTGACATGGGAAAGTAAGGAGCAAATACAAATGCAATATCCTCACCTCTTTACTTCAAATAATTTTAAGGACGAAATTTCTTAAAAGGGGAAGAATTGTAATGCCCGAAAGTCAAAGTCTTATGAACAGTACCAGGTGGGCCCGAGTGATGTTCCTCATGGTGCAGGTCGTCATTTCAAGTCTGATGACTATTATATTGTTCATAAAACTTTAAGTGCCCAAAATTAGGAAAAATGAATGAATTAAAAATTTTAGCAGAACCAATAATTCATTTTAGGTTAAGAACTACTATTTATGAAGATAAAATGATGTCGGGCCAGGATAGCCCCGAGATATGCCTGGATAGTGTCAAAAATATCATAGCCTGAACCTTAAAAATTCCACTGAGTATGATGGAGGAGGAATTAGAATTTTCTGAGGTCAATAGATATTTTTTTGAATATTTTATTCTGGTCGTAAACAATGCCAAAAAGTCGATGGTGGAATTTTGACCTGAAATTTTACGTGGACCCTAGTCCCATTAATCTAGGAATTTTAGAACTTAAATGGGAATTTTTCGACCAATAGAATATTTTATGAATTTTTGAATCAAAAAGTATCATAAAATGAACATAAATTATTTGGGGGCTATTTGGCCCAATCCAATGGGTCTAACCCATAACTCATAAAAGTTTACACATGTGTGTACACCACACATGTAACTAAACCACCATCTTCCTCACCAAAAGCCCTAGGTCGATGCCATTAGCAAGGAATCCACCATTTTTGCCAAGTTTTCTCTCTCATAATCCCATCCAAATTCCATGAAAAAGTTATAAAATAAAAGCCTCTACCCATCATAGGCATCAAATCCACCATTAATTTTAAGAAAGGAGCTTAATTTGGGGAGTTTCCATACTTGTGTGAATAATACCCAAAGTAAGTAAATGTCCACAAATTCCATTTTTTTTTATTTTTGTTATAGGTAGCTTAGGTAATTCTAAGAATCCCTATGGTTTTAGAATTTCATTTGGAGTTATAGATAATTTTTGGGAATTTTTTCTAAGATGAAAATGGTTATGTTTAAGGTTTGGGAAATCAAGTGAGATAAATCAACCAAACCAAGATCAAAGTGGTGGAGTAAGGGGTGTACACACACGCTAGGTATGTGGAATAACTCAAATATATTATGCCTATCTTGTGTGTTGAATTTCATGTATGTACCATTGTATGGAAATGTGACATTTTAGGTGTATGTATGTTAATTAGGTAGATTGGCATTATAAATATGTATTTGGCATTAAAATAATGAGATTTGTGGGTTAAATTGGAATGAATTTAATGTGTAGGTGTATGCCCATGTAATGGCCGAATGGTATGTGATAATGTGTGTGTGGTGCATGTTCATGTGATTGGCATATTGGTGGTGAAAATAAAGTGTACATTAGAGGCAGAAATTGCAAGAAAAAGGACAAAAAAAATAGCATATCTTGCTACCTTATTATTTTGCCAAGTTATGAGTTCTTACCCTGTCTAATTATCATGCTAGTATTGTTCCACCACCTATGTATATCCTTTCCTAGTGTATTTCTATTATTCCATTTGGTTCATTGGCTACACGTACATTTCTTACTACCTTTCAGTATATTAATTAATTTCTCCTATAACTTAACTCTTTCAAGTGGTTTCTTATTTAGTTGCCTTTTCCTTATTCTTTTATTTCTTTAGGTGATCTCATTAAATTTGTATAAGTTCATTTAATCTCCACCTTTACAACTGTTCTTTCCCTTTTTAGTACATTTACTCATATACTTATTTCTTAGGTAGTTTATGCCTTAGATTTAACATTTATGTCATTGAGATTGTTCAAATCCTTTTTATCCCCACAGGTTCAGGAAGAACTCCTACCGTTTAGATAATGGGATCACAATGTGCAGTGGCCCCCATTTTAGGCCTCGGCTGCTGCACTAACCCTTATAGTCCGAGGACCGGACAAGAAGTAGAATGGTGTCGTGGCCCACATTATGAACCCCGAAATCTATACACAACTATCATCTGATACTCTAAGGACCCATCCGTAGACCACATCTAATATTGGACTAACAGATACTCAGGGACCTATCCGAAGACCACTCCTAATAACTACAAATCATATTAAGATCATCATCCTGTGGTGGATACTTAGAGACCCATTAATGGACCACTCCCAGTATCCACAAGAATAGCCTATAGTGTAGTGGCTTATCATAAAACCTAGGCGGCTGCACCCGCCATACATAGGCTAAAGCCATACCAACTCAGCCTCTAGTAGTTGCTAATCCCTAATTAATCGATCAACTTATCCAGTGTATGAACACATATGAATTTCCAGATTTTCCTTTTAATTATCTTTTACAGCCATAGAATTCGTTATTCAGTTCTTCCATAACTATATATCATCCTTCAGGATCATTCTAGATTCCATTACCAATAAATTTCCATTGAATATCTTTTTAGTTTCTCAAGTAAATATATAGTCATTTTCCATTGTACTTTAACCATCCATATTATATAATTGTCTTATAAATTATTTCTTAAGGAAATCTTGCTTTATTTCTATAAGCTTTAATAGATTATTTCATGGATATTATTTTACATAGTTCTTGCATAACTGTACTGTAGCATAGTCCTTAGATTTCATACTTTTAGTTCATTGTTACTATTCTTTAATAATATTTATTTTCTACACAGTCTGATAAATTACACAATAACTGTTATGACCTTCATATGAAGTCTACCCCATTTAAAATCCTTATATCTTTATTAATTAGGCCCTTTTTTCATGTCCTGAAATCATTAATATTTTCAAGTTTAATTTCTTAAACTTTGTTCATAGCTTGTTGTGCATTAATAAATTCTCCTCATTTCACTTTAATTTATTCCTTCAGTCTTTTTATCATTTATCAGCTCTGTATTCCATCCTGGTTCTGCTTTAGCCAAATTAATTCTTTTTCTTCTGTCATATATTTATTTTGGTCATGTTCATATTAAAAAGATAGATTTTAATTTATTTCGTTCGGTCGTATTTTTCGGATAGTTATAGGTCATCGTAACTTTTTAGACAGTTAGGGTCCAATTTTTGTAACTGTCACTATTCTTTTAGTACATTTTTCTCACCAATTTTTTTACCTATTTCATTTCTCTCTCCACCTTAATCCTTTACCTCATAATTTTTGTTATTTCCTTCAACATAACATTTATTTTACCATTTTAATTTATCATTGCAACCCTAAGATCGTACACCTAACTCACTATATGAAATCATTATTTCCACTCAAAAATCCTAAACAACATGTCTTAATTTTATTTAAATCTTCTATGTAATATTTTCTATTCCACCATTTTATATGCCATACTATTATGCCTTTTCATCACATACATTATTCATGTTCCACATCTTATTAATGCTCCACAGAGCCATACCATTTCATGATCCTCACATGTCATACATCATCATCCCAAGCTACTCCCACATGTTAACTAACTATACATGCCTACTCATACCATGGCATACATGACATACATATGGCCATGCATGCAACACATGCCTACACACGCATTTCCTATCTAATTCACATCTCTATCACCCTAAATTATTAATTTACATATGCTCCCATACATTTCACATATTCACATACATGCACACACATGAAACCACCACTTCCATGCACATACCCACACCTTCAATGCCATTTATCCTAACATACATAATATGTTTCAGGTAAATTCACTTACAGCAGACTCCCTGTCATTCTAAAGCTACTCTTGAACCCCTGATTTCCTTTTCCTCCACCTTGAATCACCATTTCCACAATTTTCATACAATGTTTCTAACTTTGAAAATTCCTACAAAATTCCACAGAGTTTCAAATTGAAATATGTTTCTTCCCATAGCATATACTCAATACTATAGAAGAAAAATAAGAACTTAAAGAAAAACCAACTTACTCACCAAAAGAACACTATTCATCAGGTGTTCATTTCTCTATTTTTGGACCTCCTTTTCTTGTTCTGTCACTTGATATTGCTTCAGAGTGGCATGAAGGTTCTATTCCATATAAATTTAGTGAGGTTTCATAGTGAGAGGAGAGGGAGAAGCTCAAAAAATGGAGGAGCTCTCACTTGTTAATGGCATCGGCCATGTTGGGGGAGAAGGAGATGGTGCTTTTCTTTCCATCCTTTCCATCCACACACATGGCCCTGTCGATGTACATGCAAGGTGGATGGCCATGATCGCACCGCATGGCGATCAGATGGCCCAAATTAATTCAATTTCTATTTTTAACTTGGAAAATTCAAAATAATTTCTATACACCTCTAAAAATTATTATTTTAGTCCAAAAAATTCTCAATTATATTCACTAAGGTCCATGCAAAATTTCTGCTCAAAACTCCTTTAGGAGCTAGGGTTACTATTCACCTCATGCCATTTTTAACCTTAAAAAATTCATAAAATATTCCCTGGACCTCTAAAAATATTCATTCTAGTTTTAAAAATCCTCCCTTAGTGTCTCGAAGGCCCACATAAAATTTTAGGTCAAAAGTCAACAGTTGACTTTCTAGCACTATTTACCCACTAGAATAAAATATTTTGAATAAATATTAATTGACCTCAGAAAATTACAATTCCTTCTCCATCATACTCAGTGGAATTTTTAAGGTTCAGAGTATGATATTTTTGGGTCCATCCGGGCACTTCCTAGAGCTGTCTTGGTTCGACCTCATTTTATCTCTGTAAATAGTAGTTATTGACCCGAAATGATTTATTGGTTATGCTAAATTTTTAATTTCATTCGTTTTGCCCACTTTCAGGCCAGTCAAATTTTTATGGCCACTATGCATGTCATTGGACTCGAAATGATGCCCCGTGTAGCAAGAAACATCCATCGGGCCTAGATAACACTGTTCATAAGACCTTGGCATACGGGTGTTACAGATAGCATGCTTGTGTGTACACTCTCTATTCATGTTTGAAGATCGAATCAGGTAGAGGGTATCACATTTGATGGTATTAGAGTACTGGTTTAGGCATTTTTAGGCAATGTATGAGTGCTTTAAGGTTAAGCCTATACATTACATAATTTAGGGTATTGAGGCTTATTAATTGTTCTTGTGGTTATAGATAATATAAGTGCACCACATGAGGAAGTGGAAAGTTAGGCTTCTATGTTAGTGGGATATAAGTCTAATAGAGTTGCCTCTAGGTTGGGTAGTGCAATGAGGAAAGTATCGTCGGTAGCACAGGTTCCTCCAGTGTTTTTTCAAGAGATGCTACAACTTTTGGGATAAGCTACAGTAACTGCTCCACCACTACCAGTACCATAGTGGCCAGAGGTTCCTTTAGCCCTTTAAAAGATCTACTTAGAGAGGGTTAAAAAGATTGGAGGAAAGGATTTTAAGGGTGAAGGTTTGATAAAGCCTAGAAAAGTAGAGTATTGGTTAAATCGTATTGAGAAGATCATGAAGTAAATAAAATGTACTCTAGAATAGAAAGTCATTTATGCCATATCTTTATTGCAATAAGAAGCATCTAGGTGGTGGGATAATTTGACTGAGCATATAGAAAAAGAATAAACATAGGATTTCTTCTTGTTTGAGTTTCATAAGAAGTATATCACTAAAGATTACCTTGATGATAGAAGGCAGCATTTTATGGACCTCAAGTAGGAATAGAAGTCTATAGGAGAGTATGGAAAAGAATTCACCATGCTTAGTTGATATGCCAAAGATACCACCTCAACTGAAGTTGATAAGTGTAATTGATTTTAAGAAGGGGTTACATGTAGACATCAAGTCATAGGTGCTTTTTATAAAGATCTGAGTCCTTTCTGAGTTAGTTGTCATGTACAGAAAGAAAAGAGAGAGTTTTACCAAAAGAAGAGATCTTCTAGATGTGAGGCATTTAGCATAGCTCAATAGCAATAGTCAGGTAAGAGATTTAGAGGGAATCAGTCTAGGGCCCAACAATAGATACAGAAGTAGGGATAGGTCTAGAGGATAGTTCAGGGTAACAAGAGCAAGGTTGGTTAATAGCAATCTCATACGACTAGCACACCAATTTCTATAACCAAGAGTTGGTCGATACCTTAGTGTCTGACTTGCCACAAGTGACATAAGGGAGTGTGCTAGGAGCGCAAGCCAAATCTATGCTATGGGTATGGATTATTAGATCACTTTCTTTGTGATTGTCCCATAAAAGCTAATGCTGGTCAAAGATCTATAGGATAGAAGAGAGACTGAGGAGAGAAAGTAGAGATGGCTCAGAGAGATAGAGTAAAGTCCAGAGCTCAGCACAGGGCATCTACTCGATAGTATGCCATTAATGCATGGGAGGATGTTGATGAGCTAGATGTCATCATTGGTACTTTTTTTCTCTTTGACTCACCTATTTTGGCTTTGATTGATCTGGGGTTTACACATTCATATGCATGCACATCACGAGCATAAGACTGGGTGTTAGAGTCAAGCTTATGGACTTAGAGATTATGGTTAGCAATCCCATAGGTCAGTATGTCATAGTAAATAGACTTTACAAGAAGTGTCCCTTGATAGTTAAAGGACACAAGTTTTTAGATGATCTTATTAAGTTGCCATTTGATGAGTTTCACTTGATATTAGGCATGGATTGGTTGTCCAAGTATCAGCCATAGTGGATTGCAAGTTGAAGAGGATATCTCTTACGGTTGAAGATTGGGCTAAGATTACAGTCATGGGTAAGAGGACAAATTTTTTGTCTAATGTTA
>CANXYI011360927.1:0-12512 GCA_948208565.1 Hura crepitans | reverse complement strand
GCAAATAAATCTTAATAGTTTTACTCCAATCAAGATAATTAGTTCCATTTAATTTCTCCTCAGTAATCCTAGACACCGGAATAATCTCACTAACAATTGATTTTTCCTCCATAATGTCCAATCACAAATAATACGAAAAGAAATTAAAGGAACCCATAGCAATACTAAATCCAACAATCCAATAGCTTTCTTAACAAACCAACAGTAAAGTAAAGCAAAGAAAATAGAAACAGAATCTTTATGAAGAATGAAGGGTAGTAACCAACTTCAAAAGAGACTAGACGAAGAAACTGATACTAGGATCTGATCGAAAATAATCAGGTGGTACCGGATAAGACACCTAGAGATGAATCGATGGTATACGTGCCACTATATGCCAGCTCATGAAGAGGAAGCCGAGATTAACACCGGTGCATGATGCACACGCCTGAGAATCTAGACACCAAAATTTAGGGGATAGCTGAACTGAGGCTTACACTCCTCCCTTAACTGGTGGTAAAGCAAATAGGTCACCGAAAAACTTGACCCAAAAAACCCGTTACTGAAATAGTAACTTAAATACCCAGAAAACCTGGAATAAAATAACCTAAAAAGGCTCAGATACCATGTAAAAGCATATGAATGAATAAAGGATTTTCTATATTATGTAACAATATTTAATGGGTTTCCACTGTAGATCAGTATAATATTTTTGGAATTAGTCTGGTCCCATTAGATTGGTTTCCCCTAAGTCTTTCCAGTATATTGTTGTTCTACATTTTCTCCTATATAGTTCTTCATAGGGTGCCATTCCTAAGCTCACTTGGTGGCTATTAACATATGCAAACTCTACTAGTGGCAAGTATCTATTCCAGTTGTAATTGAACTCAATTACACCACTTCGTAACTTGTCCTCCAACACTTAGATCACCTATTCTAATTAGTCATTTGTCTATGGGTGGAATGTTGTACTATAAGTCAATCAATTACCTAAGGCCTCATATAGCTTTTTCCAAAATCTGGATGTGATCCTTGAGTCTTGATGAAAGAAAATAGACAATACGACCCTATGTAATCTAACAATTTTATTTATGTATAGTTGTGCTAGTCTCTTTAAGGAGTGGTCTACCTTTACTAGTATGAAATGTACTTTTTTAGCTAGCTTATCCTTAATTACCCATACTGTATCACATTTTATCCTTGTCATGGGTAGTCTTATGACAAAATCCATGGTGACTTATTCCTATTTCCATTCTAGTATTACTATAAAGTGAAGCAATCTAGAAAGAACTAGGTGTTCAACTCACTTGCTTATAGCTAAGACATCTGGTCATGTATTCAGCTATCTCTCTTTTCATTCCTTAACACCAATAATAAGGTTTATGGTCCTTATACATCTTCGTGCTTCCTAAAGGCATAGAGTATAGGGTATTATGTGATTCCTATAATATTTGGTTCTTAATGTCCTCTCTATTATGTACACAAAGCCTGTCATGATAATCCATCTACTTCAATCTCATGTTAGGTTGGTTTCTTTTGATTGACTGAACTTATTGTGTGTTACAAATGTTTATCTGTTTGTTATGATTCCTTTGCTGATTACATCATGTCAAGTTTCACCTATATTTTAGCTAATATGATTGTATCTTCTCGATAATGTGAATTGACATTCATTAGATTTAGGTTACATAGTTGTTTTCAGCTCAATGTAGCTACTACGATATTCATCTTACTAGGATGATAGTCAATTAGGCAATCATAATCTTTAGTTAGCTCTATCCATTTTTGTTGCCTTAAATTTAGTTCCTTTTAGGTAGACATATATTTCAAGCTTTGATAATGTATATAGATGTAGCATATTTCACCATATAAATAGTGCCTCCATATTGTCAAAGCAAAGACAATAGCTACTAATTCTAAGTTATAAGTATGGTAGTTTCCTCTATGTGGTTTTAGCTGTCTGGATGTATAAGCCACTAATTTACCATCCTACATCAGTATACACCTAACTCCATTATGTAAGGGGTTAATATAAATGACAAACTCTTTCCTAGGTTCTAGTTGTGTAAGTATTGTAGCTTTTGTCAACATGGCTTTTAACATGTCAAAACTCTTTTGATATTTCTAATCCCTGATAAACTTCACATTTTTTCTTAATAAACATTTCATAGGAGTTGTAATTGTAAAGAATCCTTTAACAAATTGTCTATAGTATCATGCTAATCCAAAAAAGATTTTGATCTCGATCATTTTCTCTAGAGGTTTCTATTTCAACACGATTTTAACCTTACTAAGATCCATTCTGTTTTTATCACCTAACATTATATGCCCTAGGAATGCCAAATCATTTAGTAAAAATTCACAATTACTTAACTTAGCATAAAGTTGCTTCTCTCTTAGTGTCTGTAAAACCAACCTATGGTGTTGTTCATACTTGTCTTAGTTGTAAAATACACTAGAATATCATATATGAAGAACACTATGAACTAGTCCAAGTATGGTCGAAAGATCGAATTCATTAAGTCTATGAAAGCTGTAAGGGCATTAAATAGCCTGAATGGCATCACTAGAAATTTATACACCAGATATAAAATGCTATCTTTAGAATGTCAAACTCCTTTATTATGAACTAATGGTACTTGGATCTTACGTCAATTTTTAAAAACACATTGGATCTTTTTGGCTAGTGAAACACATCATTTATTCTAAGTAATGGATATTTGTTTTTGATAGTCACCTTGTTAAGCTATTAATAATATATACATATTTGTATTAAGCCATCTTTCTTCTTGACAAATAGCATTGGCCCTCCTTAGGGTGAGACACTGTGTCTAACCCTTTATCTTAAAGTTCCTGTAATTATACCTTTAATTCTTTCAATTCTATAAGTGCCATTTTATAAGGAGCTATTGAGATAGCTAAAATTCTTGGATACACATTGATGGAAAACTCTTTCTCACATTTTTATGGCAATCCCTATTAATTTATATAGGAAGATATCAAGAAATTCAACCACTATTGGTATTTAGGTAACACTGAGTCGTGTCTATTTGGTATTAGCTATATGTGCTAGGTAGGCTTGACAACCCTCTTGAATAAGCTTTCTTACAACTATTGATGAGAACACATCGGATAAGAAATTAGTTCTTTCACCCATAACTATAATTTCCTCTCTTTTACTATCTAAAGAGTGAGCCTCTTCTCTCTATAGTCTACTATGGCACGGTGTCTAGACAACTAATCCAATCCTAATATAACATCAAATTCATTAAAGTGTAGATCAATTAAGTTAGCAAGAAAGATGTGTCCTTAGACAGATAATGGACAATTTATATATGCTTGGTTTATTATCACATGTTATCCTACTAGGTTACTAACCATAATCTTAATATTTAGGGATTTTGACCATAGGCCTCTGCCTTATATTACTATAGTACATACATGGGAGTGCATAGACTGTAGGTCTATTAATGCTAAAATAGGAGTCAAACAAATAGAAAATAATTGTAATCACATCAAGGGAATTGGTCTTTTCTCTAGCCTAATTTAAATGTTGGTGAGCTAATACCCTCACCTCAGTACTCTAGCTTATCTCTTCTTAAGGCCTTTGGCTTGGTCCCACCTAATCTAATTGACTCTTTTTTTAGCCACTAGTGAATGCGAGAAATAAGTTTTAGCATTATTTAGAACTTCCTACTATGGAGTGTAAGGGATAATTTCTCTAGTAAAGGCATTAAAAGCCACATCATTAATAGGATCCTAGAATTAATCTCCAACATAGTACTCTATTTCTCCTATTGCATGTATTAAAAGCTGAAGGTGTGCCCTTAGCCACAGAGCTTGAAGCACTAGTGTTTGGTTTTTACTATTGCTAGAGTCTATCTTGTCTTACTGATCTTGATTTTTATGACATTGGTGTGCCATAGCCTCCTTTTTGCCTTTTCCTAGCCTTAGGTGCTAAGCTGGGTTGTCCTATGATAAAGGGCCTCTTTTGCTATAAGTGTTTACACCTCCCTTTATTTGCACTATAGAAATTAGTGGCCTCTATCCCATCTATATGTGCAGAATGACTTTTTTCGAGGGCTTGTGGTATCAAAGATTGTTGTAGTTCTTGTGGTGGAGGAGAAATAATAGCTATTACAACCTATCTGAATATATCAACCATCTACTATATTAATATGGGTTGTACAGGTTGTACGGATGATATTAAATGTGCTAGCACTGGTTGGATTACACCACTAAGTGTAAGAGCTGCTAAGCTTACTAGCTCCTATACTACGGTAAGGGTATGGTTCTCCACCACTTTAGCACTAGTAGGTGACCTCTGATCAATCATCCATGATTTATATCAAGAAATAATTAGTAGCCTCAAGCAATGTAATGTTTGTGCGATATATGTACATGTATAACCCTATGGCACTCATATGAACCCAAGGAATACCAAAAATGGTCTTTAATACCACCTATTATGACATCCCTCACCCTACTTAGTAGCCAAATCTGAATGAGAGATGACACATTGTGATAGCTCCTACCTAAACCATTGCCAATCAAAAAAAGAGATGGCATATTGTCCTATCTTATCATCATGTATCTATTTTCCTATTGTCTACTTACATCATAGGAATTGGGGGTCTATGAGTAGCTTTAAAAGCAATATCATGTATGTATATATGTTCTTATTGCTATTATTTTATTTGATGAACTTTCGACAACACAATGGATGTCTAGTAACATGTCCTAAAATAAACCTATGAAAATAGCACTTTTATAATGTTTTTAAACTCAATCACAGCCTCATAGGTCCTTCTAACCCTGTAACATTATCAATTAGCACACATCATTAACACATCACATCATCAGTCACAACCCATATATCATGATCTCAATATATGACTATAACAAGCATACATTGTATAATAATTATATATTATAGACACTTGTCTGTATAGTTTACATACACAAGGTAAATGCATATGCATATATGTAACTACAATGGACCTATACCCTAAACATGTACATATGAGTGCCACTCTCTAATAATACATCACATAAAAGCTATATCAGACATATACCGGCTGGGGAGGTTATCTCAATTGCATTGCTATCTCTTGAGGCTTGAGCTGATGCTGGATCTATCTACTACTTGTGTTTCCTCTAGTTAATCTAATTTTGTTCACATTTCATAGTTAATTGTATGTATCAAGTTTAATTCATCCTTATGTATGTGTTTATTTGTATTAACTTGTGTGTTATTGACCCTATGAAGTTATGATGTTCCGATTAAGTCTTAAGCCTTTTACTTAATTGTCACTTATATTATTGTCCATATCTTATAACTTTAAGTCACAATAATGCCATTCATGTTTCAGCCAATATTTGGGAGACAAGTACCTAAATACTAGATATCGTGGCTAATTATGCAATGATCCACATCTAGGACCTCTAGGCTACTGCACAAATTGGGTAACTAGATATCAGCATATGAAGCTCTAATATAATTAATAAATATTAACTCAAAGGTGTTAATCCGGACCACAAAGGACTCAAATTTTTACCCTATGAGTCTTTTGACCACATAGGTCCCAAATCCTAACCACATAGGTGTCTTGATAACAAAAGTCTCAAATCCTAACAATGAAGGTCTCGATCCTGACCATAAATGTTTTGATCCTGACCATATGGGTCTTAATCCTAACCATAAAGGTCTTAATCCTAACCACAGAGGTCTCAATCTTAACAATAAAAGTCTTAATAGAGTGACTTACAATGGGTAATTAGGCATCAAAATGCCTTAGCAACTACTATCTTCTAGTTGACTGATCAACCTATCTATTGAACTATCTAGCATATATAGGCTTTTAAGACCTAATTCCAATTATTTTTATTCACTCTATTAGTCAATTGAATTTTGTTCACTTTATAATACCTTACAACATTGTCTTTATACTTTAGATTACAAGTTTATTAAGTACATTGCCAACTCAAGTTAATATGGAACTTTGCCACACTCATGTTTTCACTTCTTTATCTATATTGGCACATTTATTTACTAGATACGTACAAGTTATGGTCACCATTTATAGCATCACACATTACGTAATGACATAAAAATTTTTAACTCTCATGAATAGAATTTTTCGAGTGAATAATGCTTCCCGAAACCGGAGTCACACTAAGTATACCAATGAAGACTATTAATCTTAAGAGAATTTTGGGTAAAGTTTAAAGCCAATCCGAAGTCATTTGGATGGTTAAAAATGCTTAACAATATTCTATGGCATTATCTTTTCAATAGTGCTACAGGCAAAGTTGAACCGTAAAATAATTCAAAAATTGCTCCAAATAATTTGGAAATTTTACAACCTGATACTTAAATATTATGAATAGACCATTGGCTTTGGAATCTAAATTTTTAGATACCGGGAAGTATTTTTATCAAGATTTTGGCTATGAATATATATTAATTTTTCTAGTTTTCTTTGTCTTTTGAGCCCGATTCTTTAGAGGTCTATGGGATTTGAATTTACCTAATTTTGGAAATCTCAATTGAGGAATTTCAATTCTTCTAGAGGGGATAACTAAATTATGAAAACAAAAATAAAATATTTTTCCAAAAAATCTATAAATACCCTAAAATACCAATTCATTCCGCCCATTATAGTTTCCTTCCATTTCCCTTTTTTTCCCTTCTTCTTTCTACTTAATGGCTGAAACCCTCTCCCCCTCTTCTTCTTCTCTTTTTTCTTCATTTTCTTCCATACCTACTCTAAAAAATTTCACTCGATAGTTAGGACATTCTGAGATTAACTCATAGGCACTAAAAATGTCTCATTTGGTGTAGAATCTCGAAGGGAACCAAGATTTCCTTCCCAAAGTGAATAGTTACCATTTTACAATTAGGTAATTTTATTTCCATTTTTATATTTTTCCTAGGTCCCTATGGTGCCCAAGAAGCCTTTTATAAGGTCATTTTAATTTTTGGTGAATTATTTGATTTTATATAGATTTTCTAAAAATGAGCCTATTTGAATTCATAGGTGATAATTTAAACTAGGCTTCTCGAGGTAAAGAGAAGGCTTAGGAGAGCTTTGAGCATACTTAACAACTATTTTTCATATGCGTAATCACTTTAAAATGAATGAAAATGCATGGAAATTCATTATGCATATTTATGGCATATTAATGTATTAATGGCAATTAGGAGTTTAATGTATGAGGTAATTTATTATTAGTAAATGGTAATGTTGGATGATATAAGTGTGTATTATGAATGATGAGTGCATGACATGAGATGAAATTATGTAATGATACGGCATAAATGGCATAAAATGTATAAATGGCTAAAACAACATAATATGATGATTTTAATGATGCTTATATAGTTAGACAACCTAGTTTAGGTAGGTTGACCAATCAACTAGGATTTTTAGCAACTACTAGTTTACATTTGGGTATGAGACCTATGGGTTAATGTTTTATGTGCTGAGAAGCATGAGTGCCAATGGCCCTATGTTTCTACACATCTATGGATGTGAGTGCCTATAGGCCTAAGTCTATGTATCTATAAATGTGAATGCCTATAGGCCTAAGTTTATGTACCTATGGGTGCAAGTGCCTTAGGGCCTAAGTTATCTATTTTCTAATCGTGGTTAGTTGTCTCTTTAATATAGGAATATGTTAAACATTATAAATACTTTAAAATGATGATGTAGTATAAAGATCATCATGAAACCCAAAATTGAATTATTGCATTATAACGAGGCTACGACATGTAATGTATGTTATTAAGCTTTCTATAATTACCTAAATGAGTATGTGTTTATTATAAGGAGATAAATATGCATGTTAAGCTTATGGCTCATTTTATTTATGTTGATGATAGTTATGTTATGTGTATAAACATAACGTGGCATACACACATTTCGTGACATGCATGTATATAAAAAATTCTTGTTTGCTTATGAACCATATTATATGCATACTATTGATAGCATATTATACAATTGATATGAAATTAACAATTGCATGATTAAATTTGCATATATATGTTAAAGTGATTACACCATTAAGCAAAAGCTTAGTGCATTGCTTTGTTAGCAATGCATAGGTAATTGAGCAGCAATTTTGAATCAAAACTTTTACCCTAGAGGAGAGAACACAAAAACTACTCTTTTTAGGTACTTCTATTTTCTTTTTTTTTATTAGACATAATGTAAATATAATAGAAGTGCTCTTGTGATTTCAGAGGGATTAGGCCTAATATATAAATATGGGTCGATTTTGTAACTTAAAATTCTATTTATTTTAAAAGCTTTATATTTCTTGCATGACTCGCATGATATCTCTTGATGTTGCACATGAGAATGCTGCTTGTATTGAGCCCTGAGGCTCTGAGATTATTTAAGTTGATATAGAGGGTTAGGAGAACCCTTATAGAGTTGTGTTTTGTGATGTATGTTAATTTAAAAATTGTTTTTAATAAGTTTACTATTTGGGAAAGTGTCCCAGTATAGATGTTATACTGCTGAATTTTTGACACAATGATTCCATTAGCTGCCTCGTAAAGTTTTCTAAATGGTTTTTAGTGTTTTCAAACTCTTTATGTTAAAAAATATTTAAATTAATAAAAGTTTTAACTTAATTAGGTTTATGGATAACAGATATGGATATCGCTATGCTTACGCACTCTCTATTTCGGTCCGATGTATGAGTTGAGTAGAGGTTGTCACACTTAGTGGTATCAGAGCTCTGATTTAGGCTTTCCTTTAAACCTATGGGTTACACAAGAGTACTGTAATAGTTGTAATATGTTTACATAATAGCATTTTACATGTAGACGCTTTTAGTCTATTTCTCTTACCTACAAATAAGAAGATGAATCGTAGCACTACTCAAAGCAAAGAGGAGGAAGTAGAAAATCATGCTCCTATAGCTGTTGGATAAGGTGAGGCACAATAAGAGTATGTGACCTTTAATGAAGGGGGACATGCTACTCATGAATAGTAGTATCGATTTGGCTAAAGACAATGTTAGAGTCTATCAAGTAGGTGACAATGGTTGTTGTGGCTACTACCGCTATAGCACACACAATTTCACCTCTAATACCTCAAGAGCAGTAGGCTTTTAGAAGGCATACATAGAATGGTTATTGAAGAATAGGGCTGAGTTATTTAAGGGTGGGGAGCTGGATGAGTCGAGTAGAGCTAAGTATTAGCTAGATCAGATGCTCAGGATCATGTAGTAGTTAAGGTGTCCTCAGAAAGAGTATCCAACATGTATTATTTTTATGCTATCGAGGAAGCTTTGAAGTGGTGGGAGACCATTATAGAGCATAAGATGGATGCTAATCTTAATTAAGAGTTCTTCCTTCAAGAATTTATGAAGAAATATATAACTAAACATTACCTAAATTAAAAGTACTGAGAGTTCATAGATTTAAGGAAAAAGCATAAGACTATATCTGAGTATGAGAAGGAGTTTGTTTGCTTGAGCAGATACACTAAGGTAGTGGTGGCTATAGAGAAACATTGCTACAAAAAATTTGAGAAAGGATTAAACCTGGATATTATGCAATAAGTTGCTCAAATAAAGACTAGCGATTTTTTAGCCTTGGTAGCAGCTTGTCATACTATAGAGATGGTACACCATTTAACACAAAAGAGAGATAGTTTTAAGAAAAGATCATATGGCCAGGGACAAGGTAGTTCTGGGTATGAGTGGAAATGAAATAGAAAGGGGGTCAATCTAGGCAACAATAGAGCAAGAAGTCAAATAAGTCTCAGAGGTCATGATAGGGTTATAAAGCATAGAATTGGACATCAAGTGCTCTTATATCCATGGTTGGTAGTGCTCTGACACCAATTTATAAGACTTGCCATAGGAGACACTAAGGTGCATGTTGGAGAGTTACATCGAGAGTATGCTGGGGTTATGGCTCCAGGGATCATTTTTAAAGGGACTATCCAGTTAGGACATTAGAGACATCATAGAAGAGAGACACCAGGGTCAAAGCTGGGGCAGGTTAAATTGACAAGCCAAAGAGTAGGGGTCCAATTAGACAGTATGTTATACGGGCTAGAGAGGAGGCAGACACTCTAAAATTATAGTAGGTATTTTCCATATCTTTGATTTACCCACTTTAGAACTAATAGACCCGAGGTCCACACATTTATATATCTACACAACATAGGTTATAGATTGAAGTTTAATGCTAAATGACCTTAGTTTTGATATGATGGCTAGCAATGCTATAGGACAACACATCATAGTTAACAAAGTATACAGAGACTATCATTTGTCAGTAGAAGAACGTGTTTTCTTAGTGGATATCATTTCAATGAGTTTGATCTTATCTTAAGCATGGACTAGTTGTCTAAGTTTCAAGCCACAGTGGGTTGTAGGAGGAAGAAAATCACGTTAAAAGCTAGCGAAGGGTCAAAAGTGACATTGATTAGTGAGAGATCATATTGCATGGCTAATATAGTATCAGTAGTTGTGTGACACCCCCTACTACATTCTCGAAGAATTCAACAGGCAATGCACTTCTCGATAGGTCACCTATCTTAGGATTGCTCTAAGAAAAAACTCCTTAACACTTATAGACTATTCTAAAACTCTATCAGATATGGCTTAGATGTCTAGTCTAATCCTTATACCTATGCATACATAGTTTGGATGACTCAAAAAAGAGCATTTATAGACCCTTTATAGGTCATAGAAAAATTGGGTAGCATAATAGCTACCCGGGTGATATATCAAAAATTTCTTCAACACCTATTAAAAACACTTCTATATGCTACAACCCATAACCTCCACCTAGACTGTTCTGGTCCCCCAATTAGACATCAGCACATCCTATATAGGTCAAAATCAAACACATAAGGAATTAGGCCCATAGATATAAAAACCACAATCAAGCCCAAACAAACCAAACACCTGTTTATTTGTAACTTATTTACTTAAGTTTATAGATTTTAGTAGTTCTAAGCATTCTAGACACATAACCTACAATTCTTACATGAGTGCTTACTATATACATCAATACACAAAAATATTTAGATATTTATTGTCACAACTACAACACTACATGTACTATAAGGTTGTACGACTATCCTTGCTTACAAATGCACCAAAACACTGGTACATTGAGTATAAAACTTAGTGGTGAATTTAATAAATTATGCAAGCACACATATGCTTTAATACACTAGTAACAAAGGATTTAATTACTTAGAACCCATTTAAAAAATGCAATAGTTATTTCACTAATTACATAAAATTCCATCAGCCAGGTACTTACAGGTATGCTAGATACATGCTAACATAGAATAGTTGTCTAAGTGTAGTGTGTGAGTAACATGCCAAATAATTGATGCCATTCAGATGGTACATCATATATTCTGCAAATTTACTAAAATGCCACTATGATAAATTTTATCCAATCATTTCATTATTTCCAAGTGTATTATTTAAATTATTAAATAGGATAAACTAGGTAGACTACACTTATAGACACTACAATAAGTGGGAACTAAAAGGTGTGCAGTGGCCTACATGTTAGACCTTGACCGCTGCATCAGTCCAAACATGGCCTATAGGGATCAGTTTATAAGAACCTACTAGGGGGCAAAATATTGAGTAACTGGTCATGGGGATCAGTCTGTAGACCTTCCAAAACATTGTTCATATTAAATAATCCATCTGTGTCTGCCCAGCAGACTAGTGCATTAGCCCCTCTAGGGGACCTTCGTCGCTGCACCAACATGGTTCAATATACAATCAATAGTGCTAGCAACAAAAAGTGTCTACCCTGTAGACTAGTGTAGTGGCTTAATAAGGAACCTCAAGCACTACACCAACCCAGTCTAATAAACAAATAATCTAGTAGCTTCTAATCCTTAAGTTGACCGGTCAACCCATCTAGTGGATGTTTAACTAATGGGCCATGTAACTTTCTTTTAAAATCATTAATTTATTGATCATCATTTTATGATATTTAAAAATGTTTAACAGTCAGTAATAAATTTATTTCAAAAGTCAAATTTTTACTCGGACTATTACAGGTCCATTTTGGTCCTACCAAACAATTATGAGTTTATTTTCTTAGCCCAATTTAAGATAATTCTATAGGAATAATTAAATCCATTTTATTCCATTAATTAAGGCCCTATTACATGCAATTTATGAATCATATTCAAGATAAGTTCAGTCTTGTCCTCTTATAGGACATTTATAGGTCATTTCTATTATTTATGTACACACTTACAGGCTCAATACTAGCCTTGTTCTAGCAATTTTTCCATGCTAGTCTCAATCAACATTTCATATAATAATAGGCCCAAAACCAAGTTTATTTATAACTTCTAAGTGACCCTTAAGGTATCCTAAAATTCCATTCAAAATAAATGTACAAAGGTCACAAATTTTTAGTTCAATTCTATGCCATTCTTAATCTATTTAGGCTAATTCAATCACTTAAATTCTAGTAATTTGAAACCACATTCTAACTCAATTTAACATAGGTTTTTCTT